>JARFIX010000075.1:4175000-4293079 GCA_036346125.1 Lycocerus yunnanus | reverse complement strand
TAAAGAGAAAAATTTAAGAAAAGATCAAACAAACACAAAAGAAAAATGCGAAACAAGGTAAAATTCCCCTTGATGATTTTGCAGAAAGAAAATAGAAACAGAGCAAAAACGAATGTTTCTAAAAATTATGGAAAACCGAGGGAAGTAAAACGTACCATTATTTTTAGTAAAAATAATATGCAACTTTTGTAAAAATTACGAATTATAGGATTTCACGATTATCTAACACGGTACCCCATTTCATGGGATACTCATTAACTAAAACAGGATTTCAGAATAATCGAGAAAAATTTAAGAAAAGATTTCCAAACCCCGGATCGAAAGACTTTTATTTTGTTGCAAAAATTCTCGAAGGAATTTATAATTACGCAGTTTATAATTAATTGTCAAATTACGATTTAAAAATTAGCTACAATTTTATTAAACTTGAGATATGTTTAAATATTTGATTCACTTTTAATAAAATAAATTATTTAAACGGGAGTCTGGGGTGTGGAACACCTCAGTGCCTCTCAACGGAGATCTGCAGTTTACTTGATAAAAGTAAACTACTTTGTCTGGGAGTTCTGCATGTTCTTCATTCCAAAATTTGTGCACTGGAGGGTGTTCCACACCCCCCAGACCCCCCGGATTGAATAGTTTATTTTTATCAGAAGTAAACTGAAGATCTCCCGTTGTAGAGACACTGGAGGATGTTCCACGTGAAGTACTTCATGTACTTTACATGAGATGTCATGTACTTCATGAGATGTGTACAAAAAACTTCATCAGCGGTTAACCCCTCGGGAAAAAGCAATATTTACACAAGACGTGGTAAGAAGATACAAAAAAAAGTACGACTTGGAATGTCAAATAAATACAGTTAAATACAATAGTATGCCAGGACAAAAAGGGAAACCTAGTAAGAAGAGACCAAGATAAAGTGATAGAAAAATGGGCAAAGTACTTTAAGGAACTTCTCAACAAAGCAGTGGATGGAAGAAAAAGAGAACCAGAAAAATATTCAGTAGTGATATAGTGGAACCAAATGTAAAAAACTAACACTAGAAGACATCCTAAATATAATAAAAAGCCCAAAAAACAACAGAAGTTCAGGAGAAGATGCTATACAGGCACAAATTATAAAGTACGGAGGTAAAGTAATCAAAGCAATGGTTTATGAACTAATCGAAGAAATATGGGAAAAAGAAGAAATGCCAATCCGTGGAGAGACGCTGTAATATGCCCAATTTACAAAAAAGGTCACAAAACTGAAATAAAAGTGGAACAAGAAGAAAGGGTGGACCAAAATGAAAATGGAAAAATGAAGAACTGAAGGATTTTAATTTCTTGCACATCAGGGAAAGGATAAATAGAGCTCAAGATTGAAAGAAATGATCCAACGTAGTTAAGCAAGGCATGGGTCGACAAGTCATGACTGCAAGTCAAAGTCCGCAGTACAATCAGATGTTTGTATATTGTTATATTTAAGTAATTATTTGTTTATACTTTCTTTTGAATCATTCTAAAAGAACATCAACACCTGCGTTTAAGGTTAGGTAAAAAAAAAGTTTCATTTCCTCTAAGGAAGAGCAAAACCCGAAAAAATTAGTCAAGCATTAGCCTATGGTTCTTATCGCCCAAATCAATTAATAAAAAAATTAAAGCATATTAGCAATACACATTATTGAAACTTTCCATGTAACTATTGTAAAAAAAACAATCATATCTTATCGTAAAAATAGAGGAAATTCATTAGACACAATAATAAAACTTCAAAATTTTAAAAAATGATCTGTCATTTATCAATACGAAGAAAAGATAAGTTAAATTAAAATTATGAATATCACGGTACAAAAAATTATAGTTTTTAATTTTTCACGTTAATATTTTGAATTTCAAGAGCTTTCAAAGTTTTCTATCTTGTCGATGATAAAAAATGTTATGGAAATCGAACTTACGACCTTATAGTCCTTATGACCTTATGGTCTAAAACTCATAGTCCAAAATAAAAATAAAATATTTTATTATTTGTAAAATTATGGTATCTGCTACTAGAATATTACATAACATGGTGAAATTGCATGCACTGGGTAATAAATAATAAAAAATATATTTTTTTTATTATATAGAAAAACAGTTCAACAAAAGCATATACATATGCAATTTATTAAAATAAAATGCTATTATTGTTTTTATTTTACAAAACAATTAATTGAAATTAAATTTATTTCAATTGTTCGGATAATTTTTGAATCGATTTAAACGATTAGATACAGATAATAGAATCAATTGACCAAAAATTATGATCCGATGAAGAAATAACAAAAATAATACAAAGAATACCAACACAAAAGGATTTTGTAAAAATAATTAATTTAAAAACTATTCTTCTAGTTATAGCTAAATATTGGTAAAAACATTTCTTGACAAATTTTAATATGGAATCTTTTTTTCATTTTTATTAATGAAAATGTATAAATAAATTTGCAATCGACACCAAGATGGAATTATTTTTTTCCCTTAGCAATTTTATTTTAAACAATAATTATTCTATGGAAATGAGTGCGGTGACACTGACCTTAAATTATTCTAAAATTGTAAATTATAACTTGAAAATTAGATTTTTAATTGATAATTTATCAAGGCGATAAGATAAAAAATTGCCAGCAATATATATAGGGAGCATGGGGTAAATTTTGTTTATACAACTTTATACGATGCTGACCTTTGCAGTTTTATGTGTTTTGATAACTTACACTTCAGGTAAATTAAGATATTATTTTCTTTTTGTATGAAATTAAATACAAAAATTTATAATTTAATTTCCTTTTTTATTTCTGAAAATTAATTATTTTATTTATTTTAGCCTATCCAACCTTGGATGGCTCCAGAATTGTAAATGGAACAGATGCAAAACTAGGAGAAATTCCATACATAGTAAATAATTTAACTGGAAAATTAAAATTTTTAACTAAAAATCTTTTTAGGTGTCCCTGCGCGTAAATAATAATCTTAATTGTGCAGGAACAATTTTAGATAACTTTCACATTCTTACGGCTGCCCATTGCGTTATTGGACGGTTGAAAATTAATTAATGTTTTAAAAAACAACGTATTTATATCTTTTTTTTAGCAATCCAAATACATTAAGTATTCAATATGGTGAGTTAGGGCTCTCTTCACAAAACAATGTAGTTCAAGTTTCAGCGATTTATCCTCATGAGGGGTACTCACCATCGAACAATTACGCTAACGATATTGCAGTTTTGAAGGTAAGTGGATCCGCAGTTAAATAATAGATTTTATTTAAGAAAAATCATTTAAGCTTGCAAATGCCATCGTATATAGTGAAAACGTACAAGCAGTGAGATTGCCACAACAAGATGAAAAACCTCCAGGTGACACTGTCGCAGTGGTATCAGGATGGGGTCTAGATAGAGTAATTATTGAGTAGTTTTTTTTTAAATATACAAACTCTACTCCTTATCTTATCGTAGAGTGGTGGATCCGTTCAAAATACTTTGAAAAGAGTTGATATAATTTTATATACCGATGAAACTTGTAAAATTGAACATGGAGTACGATATAATGCTATCCATCACGTCTGTGCTGGAGTGCCAGAAGGTGGTAAAGGAGAATGCAATGTTAGTATATATAATTTTTTAGACAACTATTGCACGGGTGGTAATTATAAATGTTTGTATTTTAGGGCGATTCTGGTGGACCATTAACTGCTAATGGAATAGAATGGGGTGTCGTTTCCTGGTCCGTAAAACCATGCACCCGTGCAGGTCCCGGTGTTTTTGCTCGTATTCCCAGTTACATTAACTGGATAAAAGAAAAACAACTTCTGTAAACATTTAATTATAAATAATAATTTGCTTAACTTAATGTAATTTATTATTATGTAATTGTACTCAATTTGTACTGTATTTCCAATATTGACAAAATAAATTCAAATTTAATATAAAATAAAAAGTGTAGCCAAAATTCAGAAATAAAACTGCTAGAGTGTTTACACTCGTAACATAATATTAAGCTCTTCAAAATATTTTTCATAATTTTGATGATACTGCTAAAATAATATAAATATTTATAAATTATAAATAAATACTGCTCAATGACATGGAATAAAAAATGAAATATTTTTTGAAGGGATTCCCTTTATGCAATCGCTATCTCCGTACAAAAACAGTTTTGAGTGTATTGAGTGTATAAATTGGTTTGGGTTTGCGAAATTATATAAATTTATTTAATATTTGTGCATTTGAATTACAGCAATGACATTATGGAATCAGTGTCCCCGTGAAGCCGAACAACAAGGAGTAACCGATATTAAAAAATTGTGCAGCTCAGAAGTTAGGATTCTGATGAGTTGCTTGGTGCGCCAACAATATTAGCTTTTCTCGAAAAATACGTTGCAATTTGTCGTTCTTTATTGTCAAAGTATGAAGTAACAAATCGTAACATACACTTGCTGTACGCTTAGCCTCCGTGGTAGCCATTTCACAGCTTGCAGCTATCACAATTCCCATTACCTAAAAAGTGTTGAATTAGTACACATGAAGCATAAAAACATAATCAGATAATATCGATCACACCGATCACACAAAAATTTGGGTTTATCCAGAATAAACATTTCTGTATTACAAACGAAGTAAGGTTAAACATATGTAAGCTAATACAACTAATAAAACTAGGTATGTGGGGGGAAACCCACATGGAGAAACTCAGTATAATATAGTTGTTCAGTTTGAATAAATCACTTTTGTTTTATTGTACCTTTATTTATAACGCTTTACTACATAATTATTATATAAAAAGTTTAAGTTTTCCCTTGTGTGATTTAATTCATAATTTTGGCACCTCGTCTCATTTTGTTTTTCCTTGCAAATTTTGATTTTTGCTTCTTAACCATGCTTGCACTTTAAATTTCTTAAACTTGTGCAGTGATCTAATGCTTTCTTTAATTTTAAGTCTCGTTCCCTTAATAAGAGTTCTCGTTTTTTTTACGTCTAATGTATACGGGAGGGTGCTTAACAGGTGTAGGCGAGCAAAGAATTTTTTAATTGCATTAAAATAAATAACAATTAAACTCATCAAAGTTATCATGCTCCGTAGTAATGCAATATTGTAGCATATTTTATAAAAAAAAAGAATTCCAAAAATGGTCATTGTTCTCTGCCGAGAACAAATCTTTGATTAAGGTTTCCAAAAATGTAATATAGGGATCAAAATCTCAATGAAAAAATCGGATGTGGCCATGCCCATGACTTTATCATACTTTTATTAAATATTAAAAAAATAAGTTTTAATAAAAAAAAGAAAAATATTTTCATTAACCAATGTGATTCAAAATCTAATCAGCTCTAATGTAAATATAAAGATACAAAATACCAACTTTAGTTTTGAAATTCTCATTAGTTTTTGAAATATTTAATAAAACTAATGTTAAATAAAAGATTAAAAAATTTCTTCTATGAACCAATTTTATCCAAAATTTAATCAGCTCTAATTCCTATAAACATAACAAATTTCAACTTTAATTTTGAAAATCCTTTAGTTTTAAATTATTAAATAAAGGCTAATATCTATCTATATATATTCTCAGTGTGTGTGTGTGTGTTCGTGTCCTTTGCGCTTCTGATTGGTTCGTTCATTTATTATACCAACCCAAAAGAAAAATTTTTCGACCAATGAAATAGTCGAATCGAGATATTCTTCCAACTTCAAACACAAGCTTGCTATTCAAAGGTATTAAGAGGGATTTTTATCAAAGAAGAAAAATTTTATAAGCATTAATTTCTTTAAAAAATGAGGTTGTTTAAGCTTTCTCAACAAGAGGCTGTATTATCACGTTATGGATTTCGTTAAACCGATAATCCCTATGTACCAACTACAATTTATTATATATATAAATAATTATATATATCATCATATCTATAAACTAAAAAAGAAAAGATGTCCGAAGTCGCAAAATTGTGTTTAGTTACACCATTTATAACTCGAGAACGGCTGAACCGATTTTCATGATTATATGTAAATACGGTCCTGTATTAATTTAGTGTAATAATGTTTTATACAGTGTATATGTAAATAAAGCATAACGGATTAGGTATGGTGAACGGTGATTGGTGAATATTTAATATCTAAAGGTTGGTACATGACACAACCGGCAGATATTAAAGAGTCAGTCAGTCAGTCATGGACATGGAAATTAATGTAATCTAATCTCTACAATGCCGCGAGCAAGAAGATCGAATCCTTCACAACGAAGCCGTAATGCAAAGACCCCGCTTCGCCCGGGGTCTCATTAAAAAGGTGAAACTCTGCCTTTGTCCAAGATCGACCGCTGCGGATGAAATAAACGCTTGCCTCAAATCATCGACTCTGTGGCGCTATGTAAAAACTTGAGCTGACGACAAACATGCGAGTTGCATTGCTAAATGATCCTTCTGCCGAAAAGTTCTCTAAACAATTGCTGGATATCGGTAATGGCCGTATTCCTGTCGACGAATCGAGCGGATTGATTTCGTTTCCGCCGAATTTTTGCAATTTTGTCTCAACGAAGAACGAGCTAATTAGTAAAGTGTTCCCGGATATCATTGCTAACCACAAAAATTACAATTGGTTGAGTGAACGAGCAATTTTAGCAGCAAAGAACAAGGATGTAGATGACTTAAACATAATAATTCAAAATCAAATTGTTGGTCCACTGCATTCCTTCAAATCTATTGACAGTGTAACAAACGAAGACGAAGCAACTAACTATCCCACTGAATTTCTAAACTCACTGGATGTGCCTGGCTTACCACCGCACAATTTACTACTAAAAGTTGGCTCGGTTGTCATCATGCTTAGAAATCTGAACCAACCAAAGCTATGTAACGGAACGCGTTTGGTGGTGAAAAAACTCATGGGCAATATAATTCACGCAACGATACTTAAGGGAAAATTTAAGGGTGAGGAAGTTCTCATTCCGAGAATTTCGATAATACCAGCCGATAACTTAAACGGTGCAGAAGTACGAGTGGATCAACTCGAAACAGCAAATATGGGTAATCGGAAATGCTTTATGATAGGAGTCGACATGGAAAATAAAGAAAAAGTTTATGAAAATAGCTTTTGGCCACCAGGTATAATGTACACCCGCTTTAGCTTTCAAAAAGGTGGACATTTTTTAAGAAAAACCCAGCACGAAAAGGCCACAACATAAGTAACGTCAATCGTTATTTAAACACCATCAACAGAACTCTCAATCAAATTCAAAATTCGCATGGAACTCATTCAAAGGTGACCCCAAATCAAAACAATACTCAGAAAAACAAAAATAAATCTACCACAAACTGTATCTTGTTTCAGAATATACAAAGCCTAAGAAGTAAGACATTACTACTAGAAGAGTATATACACACACTAACTAAAACTCCAGTTGCCTTGTGCCTCAACGAACACTGGTTACAAACAAACGAATGTGCAAACATCACTAATTACACAATGGCATCGGTCTTCAGCAGGTCGCAACTACAGCACGGCGGATCATGTATTTATGTGAGGCAAGATCAAAAATTTGATGAAATGACTGAAATAAAATTGAAAAGTATGGAACAAGATCTTGAATGCAGTGCAATCAACATGTCTGACCTGAACCTAATAATTATTTCAATATATAGATCACCACTGGGAAACGTGCAGAATTTTTCAACATCTTGACAGATATCCTGGACAGCATCCATCCAAAGATTGTAACCAATGATGTTATTATTGCTGGAGATTTCAACATAAACCTAAACGTAATTAATAACAACTCGATACACCTTCTAGACATAATGAAATCATACAACCTGAAACAAACCGTCTACGATGCAACAAGAATACAAAATCAAACCTACACTGTTATTGATAACATATTCACGAACCATCAAAGATTGACAAGCGAAGTAAAGTTAACTGCACTTTCAGATCATTATGGATTGCTAGCCACCATTCCTGCAGTAAAAAAACCCATACGTAAGGATGTAATTAAGAAAAGGATATTTACCAAAGAAAAACTGACAGAATATAGAAAACTGATATCAGAACAGGACTGGCTCGCAGTTTACCAAGAAATGGATACAAATCAAGCATACGATAACTTTGAAGAAATACTTTCCACCAATTTGGAAAGTGTTTTTCCATATAAAAGTTACAAAATTCACAAAAAATGCCCAATGAACTGGATAACCCGAGGAATTAAAACATCATGCAAGAAGAAACGAAAATTGTACCAACAGGCGAAATTGGGAGAAATAACTGCAGAATCGTATAACAAATATAAAAACATTTTAAAAAAAGTCATTGTTGCCGCAAAAAAAGCATCATACGAAGAAGATATTCAAACAGCAAATAACAAGCCAAGCAAAATGTGGGAAATAATAAAAGCACACTCTAAATCGGGCAAAGATGGTAAAATAGAAATTCTCCAAAAATACTAGATAATTCAACAGAAAAAATGGTAACACTTAATGAACTCAATGACTTTTTCATAAACTGCTGTCCGGATGTACATGGAGGAACACCGGATTACTGCAATATTAGTGCACAGATTAGCTCGATGTGCCTTAATGATACCGATCCGGTTGAAGTATACAACACGATAATGAAATTAAAACGCACCAAAGCAACAGGGGCAGACGGAATACCAGTTGTAATTCTAAAAGAAGTAGCAGACTTAATTAGTGAACCCCTGGCACACCTAATAAACGGTAGCATGGGCTCGGGCACGTTTCCAACAAGATTAAAAATAGCCGAATTAAAACCAGTGTACAAGAAAGGAGATGAAATGAGTTGCTCAAATTATAGACCAATTGCCATCTTACCAAACATATCCAAGGTATTTGAGAGAATTCTTTATGAACGTCTGACAAATTTCCTGGAAAAAAACAAAGTGTTATCTAACGTTCAAAACGGTTTCAGAGCAAAAAAATCCACCTCAAGAGCTATATTTCAGGGTCTACAGAAAATAACCGAAGGAATTAACAGGAAACTGCACACAATGGGAGTGTTTTTAGATCTAAGTAAGGCATTTGATGCAATAAATCACGAGACATTATTCAACAAATTATATCGATATGGAATAAGGGGAGTGACGTTGGACCTGATCCGTTCCTATATGCACAGAAGAAAACAATGTACCACCTATTACGACAAAACAAGTGAATCCGTGATTAAATCGCAATTATCAGAGGTGAAAAGGGGAGTGCCGCAAGGATCAATTCTGGGACCTCTACTCTTTCTGCTGTACATAAACGACATGCCCAAATGGATCGACTACTTTTCTGTTCTTTATGCAGATGATACCTCGATTATCCTACACGACGATGACAAATACAAACTTGAAGACAAACTAATACAAATGTTCACCCGATTGGTTCAATGGTACTCGTCGAATGACCTCAAATTAAATATGGATAAAACAGAAATCATGAAATTCTCGCTTACTGCAAGGAAAGATGATAAATCAAGAATCAAACTAACAGGTACCCAAGAAGTAAACTGCAGCTACACCACAAATTTCCTGGGAGTAAGGATCGACTCTGCCTGGACTGGAAAGTGCATACGGAAGTACTTGCAAACAAATTAAACAGCATGGCATTTGCCTTGAAAAGTATAGCCTACTTGGTGTCTACAAGAGCAGCACTAACGGGATACTTCGGATACGTTGAATCTATCCTAAGATATGGAGTGATCTTCTGGGGTGACTCGGTGGAAGTACCTAGAATCTTCACGGCACAAAAAAGGATCATCCGAAACATGTTTAAGATGACATCAACTGAGACATGTAAACCAGTTTTAAAGAAAACAAATACTCACAGTCTTTGCGATATATATAATCGAAAGCGTATTGTTGAGTCAAAGAGCCTAAAGTAAAGTACTTCAGACAAAGGCAGAGTTCCACTTTTAATGAGACCGGCGAAGCCGGTATCCAGCTAGTCTAATATATATTTCTTAGTGTGTGTGTGTTCGTGTCCTTTGCGCTTCTGATTGGTTCGTTCATTTATTATACCAACCCAAAAAAAAAAATTTTTCGACCAATGAAATAGTCGAATCGAGATATTCTTCCAACTTCAAACACAAGCTTGCTATTCAAAGGTATTAGGATTTTATCAAAAAAAAAGAAATTTTTAATCGAATTAATTTTAAGCTTTTAATGAGGTTTTTAACTGTATCAACCAAAATTTATTATACGTATGAATTTCATAAATATGAAACTAAATTATAAAGATAAATTTTATTGATAACATATCTATGCAAACTAAAAGAAAAATTAAACTTGAAAATGTTTCAAATACGCTATTAAGAAGAAAAATCTGAGAGGAAGTAGGTCTCAGAGAGAAGCAGTAATAAACGAGAGGAGCGAGAAAAGGCCCGTCGTAAGAATTATAACTTATAAATACAGGATAAGCAAGAAAAACTGCTGATTGACGGAAGCTCATTGTTCAGTAGACGAAGCCAATGGCTGAAAGTAAATGAAAAACGAAAATACTCTATTGACGGAAGTAATAGTTAGCACCAATCAGCACGATTGACAAAATGGTCTTGTTAGAGAAGCTCAATTAAAGAATTGAAATAATTGGTTGAGATTGACAGAGTACTCACTGTTATGCACAGTTCAGACCTAAATGAGGTTTTGTAACGGAGAAAAGCATTAAAGAAAATTGTAGAAAATTCACATATAATGGTATTGAAGAGATTCGACAATACGTAATTGATATACTGAATTTCTGAACGTTACTTCTAGCACCTATAAGAGGATTTCGAAAACGGAGAAGAAAAGCTTAAGGAAAATTGCAGATACATGAAAATCTAAAACTTCACAACAGGCCAAAATATTCTGTAATTATAGGAACGTGGCGATATTCCGAGGTATGACCTACAGCTATTAATAAGTCATTTCAGAAAAGATTCACCTTTTAGGAGGAAGCCGGGTATCCAGCTAGTATAATATAAAATTTAAAATAACCCATAAAATTTCCATTCGTTTTGTGTAATATATTTATAAAAACCATTAAATTTAATTCGATAAACTTAAGAATGGTGTATATTATAAAATCAACGAATCTATTTATATATTACTAGCTGGATACCCGGCTTCGCCTCACATTAAAAAGGTGAACTCTGCCTTGTCTGAATACTTTACTTTAGGCTCTTTGACTTAAAAAGAATTTAAATGGGTAGACTGAATAATTATTCAGCAAACTTCGTACCGCCTTAGAATTAATAATAATGTTGTGTTAAGTTATTAGGTGATTCTTAATCTTATAAATTTTATTTTAATATAAAAAAGTTAATAAAAGTTCAAAATGGAACTAATTCACGTACAGCAAAGCAACCATGTGCTGAATGGGTTGCACTCGCGTCAATTATCTTCATTGAAGGACCTTGCGATACACTATATTTTTGGTTTTATTGTTAGGGGCGAGAATGAATAAAGCGGATGGTTTGCCTACACGTGAACATGCTACGTACAATTGACCATGAGAAAATCAACTACTTTCTATATTCAGTCCACAAACATTCAAGGATTGGCCTTGCGATTTGTTTATCGTCATGGCGAATGCAAGACGAATCGGATATTGAATTCGTTTAAATTCGAATGGCATATCGGTTGGTATCATCGAATTCTCGGAATGAGAACTTCCTCACCCTTAAATTTTCCCTTAAGTATCGTTGCGTGAATTATATTGCCCATGAGTTTTTTCACCACCAAACGCGTTCCGTTACATAGCTTTGGTTGGTTCAGATTTCTAAGCATGATGACAACCGAGCCAACTTTTAGTAGTAAATTGTGCGGTGGTAAGCCAGGCACATCCAGTGAGTTTAGAAATTCAGTGGGATAGTTAGTTGTTTCGTCTTCGTTTGTTACACTGTCAATAGATTTGAAGGAATGCAGTGGACCAACAATTTGATTTTGAATTATTATGTTTAAGTCATCTACATCCTTGTTCTTTGCTGCTAAAATTGCTCGTTCACTCAACCAATTGTAATTTTGTGGTTAGCAATGATATCCGGGAACACTTTACTAATTAGCTCGTTCTTCGTTGAGACAAAATTGCAAAATTCGGCGGAAACGAAATCAATCCGCTCGATTCGTCGACAGGAATACGGCCATTACCGATATCCAGCAATTGTTTAGAGAACTTTTCGGCAGAAGGATCATTTAGCAATGCAACTCGCATGTTTGTCGTCAGCTCAAGTTTTTTTACATAGCGCCACAGAGTCGATGATTTGAGGCAAGCGTTTATTTCATCCGCAGCGGTCGATCTTGGACAAAGGCAGAGTTTCACCTTTTTAATGAGACCCCGGGCGAAGCGGGGTCTTTGCATTACGGCTTCGTTGTGAAGGATTCGATCTTCTTGCTCGCGGCATTGTAGAGATTAGATTACATTAATTTCCATGTCCATGACTGACTGACTGACTCTTTAATATCTGCCGGTTGTGTCATGTACCAACCTTTAGATATTAAATATTCACCAATCACCGTTCACCATACCTAATCCGTTATGCTTTATTTACATATACACTGTATAAAACATTATTACACTAAATTAATACAGGACCGTATTTACATATAATCATGAAAATCGGTTCAGCCGTTCTCGAGTTATAAATGGTGTAACTAAACACAATTTTGCGACTTCGGACATCTTTTCTTTTTTAGTTTATAGATATGATGATATATATAATTATTTATATATATAATAAATTGTAGTTGGTACATAGGGATTATCGGTTTAACGAAATCCATAACGTGATAATACAGCCTCTTGTTGAGAAAGCTTAAACAACCTCATTTTTAAAGAAATTAATGCTTATAAAATTTTTCTTCTTTGATAAAATCCTCTTAATACCTTTGAATAGCAAGCTTGTGTTTGAAGTTGGAAGAATATCTCGATTCGACTATTTCATTGGTCGAAAAATTTTTCTTTTGGGTTGGTATAATAAATGAACGAACCAATCAGAAGCGCAAAGGACACGAACACACACACACACACTGAGAAATATATAATAGATATAACACACATATATTTAATTAGAGAGTGCCCACCACCATAAAATTCTTCATTCTTCAACAATTTCAGAGAAACGGTTGGAGATACTTTTACTAAATCAAATCTAGTAATTGTTTTGGAAGAATATGATTGAAGTAAATACTCCAACCGTTTACTTTTCTGCACTGTGTTGAGAACAAATTTGGACTAGCTGTCGAAAGCAGTTACGGTATGTGTCTTGTGTTTTGTTCTTTAATAAACAAAAAACCAAAGGTATATAATAACCGTTGCTGTATCCATGTATGGTAAATAGCTGCGAAAAAAATTTAGTGCAGTAGTTAAATGTGCCATCCATAAATATAGTATCTACTGAACACAAAAAACGCAAGTTGGTTGCACACGAAAATATAATTAAATTGCTTTGGCTATCATTGCGGATTAAAAAATCTTCGTTAGACCTTGTGCGAACACTGATGGCATCTAATGCGGAATGCACATCTAACATAGATGTTGGCAAAGGCGGTTGGACTTGTCGTCTTGCATTATATGCATTTCGTTTTATACACCGCATATCAGTTTCAGTGATGTTAACAGCAGGCAAAGTTTTTAGTGAGGTGTGGAAAATCTTGGAAGGTTTTTCGGTAACATCTTGAACTGCTTTCCTTTGACAACTCCACTTACTGATTGACGTTCAAGTTTTCCTTGATCTTCCGTGTGAGTATGCTGCTCATTAGCTTCAGATAAAATACGCTGTTCTCCTTCTCCAACGGTGTACAACGAACATTCTTATTAGTACAGCGCCATTTACTAGTTCCGTTTAACAATTGGGATTGTTTGTAGAATTTGTATCCTCCATACACTAATAATGTGTTACCACGAACGCTCAATATTTCAGTAAGATTTGCCATGTTTATTCGTTATTTGTAGGAGCGAGTATCGATAAATTTCTTGTTCGTATATTTTCTTGTAATATTATTTTACTTAATATTATGTTGGTTTTGTATTATATCTACTTTAGATAATGTTTATCCACATTATAATAATTTGTAAATTATAAAACATTAAATAATTCATTATCAAACTTATTAACCATCCCGTTGACCCTACTTAAAAGTTGACTAAGGATATTTGATAAGATCTAATAATACTATTTTAGTATCATTATATAAAAATCATTTTAGGTTTACGTATTTTTATTTAATAATGGAGTTTGCCTTTTATAGAATGGCTAACGAATTACAGATAAATTGAACTACATATGTAAATTGTATCATCTACATCTCATAAATTGTCTATATCACATGGCTGCCCAAAGTGGTTTAAAATTCACTCTTCTTCGGTATGTTAAAATTTTAGGGAAATTCGTATGTAAAATTTTTGGGAAAACTAACTTTAAGTACGGTGAATAACTCAAATCATTAATCGATTGTTTCAACTTCCGGTAATTTTTCAGTAGGCTTCCGTCTTCTTAAATCGACTTATAAGCTTCGTTCGCTATACCGGCCAGAAAAATTTTATGTAGGGGCATCAGTATAAATTTTGTACAAGTGCCAGTCTTGATATTTTCAAAACTACCGCAGTTTGTGACTATTTTCAAACTTAACATTAGTATTTTAACAAATTTCATAATTAAATTTTTATAGCACACAGTTAAATTATTTAGCAACAGTGAGGTTCAAATGCCTGCGTATTTTCATGAATTCAACCAGTTAGTTTCAACAATTATATACCAGGCTTGCCATTTTGTGGATAATTTATTCAAAGTAAACTTCTAAAATTCAGCCTGTAAAATTGAAAACCAAATTAAATTTTCTGTCTTACTTATAGTAAAGCTTATACCCTACGTATGAAGTTTCAAAAATACTTAATTGTATTTATTGAAGAATTGTGTACGTTGGGTAAACTTTTTCAAGCGCGACTGCTTCCTTATATCAATACCTCTTAGTTAAAAAAAATAGGTCGGCATTTGCCGGAATACAACTAAAATTTCTAAAACTGTATCACCCCAACTACATTTTTACATTTAGCATGAATACGATTGTTGTAACACATATTTTTATAAATTAATTGTTATAGAAGTTATATAACATATCACAACTTGCAGGCTTCACAAAAAGTAAGAATTTTATAAAATTTTAGCAAAATTATGCTTTCAAAAATAAGTGTAAATACACACATTATCACATTTGTGCATATATTTTACGATGTGGAAGAAATTTGAAACGAGTAATGTCGAAACTAATTCGTGTATATGTTGCCCAAGATAGTGTAGTTTACGAAAATCATAATAGCAAATATGTAACTAATATTTGATTTTTGAATTTCGGGCAGCTTTGAGATCAAATACCCACTGTGCATCGGTGGAACTTACATGTCAGAAAAAGGGACCAAAACTGATTGGTGGAACTTACATGTCAGATTAAAAGGATTTGACCCACCGGTGGAATTTACAATCGCCTGCATTCACATGACTTACATGACCATTTAAATTGCCTAATCCACGCTGGGAGAATGTTATATTTTACTACTTATAGTGTTCAATAAAATATTAATTTCGGAAATTTATGCTGTTTTGATTTTTTATATTGTTTTATTATTATAAATAGGCTGCTCCAAGGAGCTTTACTTATGTAATCTGTTCATTGTACTCCTACTAATGCTCTATAATCCAGTTAATTCCATCGGTGCAATCTACATATGACCGTCGGTCAGAACCCAAAAAAGGATTAATTTTAACCATCGGTGCAGTCTACATACGTCCATTTATACAAGTTAAAAATAAAATCTTCTACACCACCGTTTGCAACATACCACCTTATTTCGATTCTCACTGACTGGCCTAGTAAGTTTCTGAAATGGTTTGCAAACATACTATATGTAAATTTTTGCAAATGTTTACAAATTTTGCAATTGTTTGCAAATTGATTTGCCCAATTGCTCTGGTAAGCTACCATCGGTGGAACTTACATGTTTTAGAAAGGTACATTTCTAACCATCGGAGGAACTTACATATTGACCATCGGCTACTTAGCAAAAAAAGTATTAAAATCTGACCATCGGTGAAATTTACATCTGTCCATACCGAGCGTAAGAGATTAGTAACTTTGAAATTAAAATTGAAATAAAACCTATAAGATTAAAAATTATTGATATTTAATTCTAGATTTAAATTATTTAATTTTATAATTTATATTTTAATGTTAAATATTTTTTACATTTCAATATTATTGCTTTTTTTTAAAAACATTTTTGTATTTTCAAATTAAAATTAATTTAATTTTAATATTTTAACAAAACCGAAACATTATTATTATTTAAACTGCACTTTATATGAGATATTATTATAAATATTATAATGACCACCTTTCATTGGTCAAATATTTTACCAACTTAAAACTTATAATTTATAAAAATTAAATAAATAATTTTCTTTAATTTGGAGTTGATTAAAATAGTAATAAAATTGAAGTCTTCCTCTAAGTTTTTTATTTTTGACGCACGTTTTGGAAATTATTTTAATCATTTATTATTTATGAAAGAATTTCATTATGAAAATTGTTCAGTTTTTCACATGTTTAAACAGATTATAACACTCATATTTTTTGTGTGACGGCCCCATCTTTTTCTTGGTGGTTCAACATTTCTGTGCCCTTGAGGTTTGTATCTATAAGTTTGTATAAAAATACATAAGTTGAAAAATTGTCTATAATTCTCATTTATATAAATAATTAAAATTTTTATTTTTTTACATTTTACATTATAACAATATTGCATTACTATATTGACATTATAGTGGAAATCACACAAAGTGTGAAAAATATTTAATATAATTATTTAATTCAAAGAAATCGTTTCAAACTTCAAGTAATTTTTGTATTTGCATTATCCATTACGATTCAGTAAACTATAGATATTTATTCATCAAATCGTTAAAACAAATTCAATGATTCAACTAATTTGTTTCAATGATTTGTTTACTTTTTCAATGTTAAAATCATCTGATTTAGTTTAAATGAATTATCCATTCTGATTCAATCAATTTGTTTATATGATTTCAACTAATCTTTAGTTTAAATCGTAAATTTTTTTTCTGTGTAATATTTACTAACTAAATAAGTTCAGATTTAATATAGAATAAAAAATTGTAGCCAAAATTCACAAATAAAACTGTAAGAGTGTTTACACAGAGTGAAAAACTTGTTATTGTGTGAAATTTAATAACAGTTTGATAAGTCTGCATCTATAATATAAAAGTACAGTCAAACCTGTTTTACGCGGTGTTTTTAAGCGGTTTTTATAAAGGGAATTGTTGATACGCGATTTTGTTTTGCCATATGTTATAAAATTCCATCAAATACATACATACTGTGTAACTGTCAGAACCTCTCAGGAGAACCAAACTAATCCTTTACAGAGAGGTTTGGGGGAACTGGGAGAGGTCTATGTCTAGGAGTGAACGAATGCAGGCTGATGAAGAAGAAAAACAACATAGAATAAAAAATGAACATTTTTTTGAAGGAATTCCTCTTATGCGATCCCTATCTCCGTACAAAAACAGGTTTGAGTGTATTTAGAAATTGGGTTTGGTTTTCATAATGATATAAATTTATTTAGTATTTGTGCATTTGAATTACAACAATGACATATGTAATCAGTGTCCCCATGAAGCCAAACAACAAGGAGTAACCGATATTAAAAAATTGTGCTGCTGTGAAGTTAGGATGTTGACGAGTAGCTTGGTGCGCCAACAATATCAGCTCTTCTCGAAAAACACGTTGCAGTTTGTCGTTCTTTATTGCCGAAGTATGAAGCAACAAATCGTAACATACACTTGCTGTACGCTTAGCCTCCACGGTAGCCATTTCACAGCTTGCAGCTATCACAATTCCCATTACCTAAAAATTGTTAAGTTAGTACACATGAAGCATAAAAAAATAATCAGATAATATCAATCACATCGACATAAATAAGAAAAATTCGGATTTATTCAGAATAAACAATTCTGTATCACAAACGAAGTACGGTTAAGCATAAGCAAATACAGCTAATGTAACTATTAATGTTATATAAAAAAATAATTCCAAAAAATGATTATTGTACTCTTTTGAGAACAAATCTTTGATTAAACTTTCAAAATTGTAATATGGCAATCAAAATTCTAATAAAAAATAAGTAAGTGTATTCGAACAATTTGTTAAAATTATCCATAGTTTTAATAATTTCACACATAAGAAGCTCCTAATTATGGTTTTGATTAGTGATAATAAATTCTATCCTGTTATTTCAATTTGAGAAACACTAATAAACGTCACCACCTTATTACGCCCCTGGCCGATATAAAATCTTAAATTAATCGTTACGTAAACCTATTTCATTTTGGTTTTATTGTTGGCAGGATAATTAAGAAATACGTATAAAAAGAGTGACAATAAGTGAAAGAATTGAAAAGTAATTGTGATTGAAAATAAATATTGATTGATTAAAAATGTTAACGAGTTTTGAATTGTACTTTATTTAAATACATTTACTTGAATTTATCATAAATTAATCATCGCGCTAACTTACATAATATATTAATAAAAAAACAACAAATATATTAAATATTGTTTATTTATGAAGCACTAATTGTTTTTGCGAACCCAACTTACTTATTTTTACTTACAACTAAACAAAATCTTATGGCTAAACACTTGAATATTTAATTTATATTTTTCCAAACAATGGAAAATTCATGCTATGAGGTTTCATTGCCTGCTTTTCGAAACACATTATTATTTTAATAAATTGTTTTACTACTAAATGTTGTAATGGAATTGGCCTGATACAATCCCCGGTAAGTTATCTTATCGTTTGACTACAAAATTTCATTTTACATTTTTTAGGCTTTTCCGGTACACAAATCTGTCATGAAGTGACCAAAATTAGAAGTCATGTAATTGTGACATTACAATATCTATTTCGGCGCAGTAAAATATACAAAATTAAACTCACCAAAATTATTCCAGACCATAGCATAAATACACAATATAATATTTTAAAAGAAAGGTTTCCATAAAATGGTCGTTGTTCTTATCTGCGAATGCATCATTGATACAAGTTTCCAAAATATATAAAATGGTGATTAAAATATCCACGAAGAAAAAAGGATTTGCCATCCAAACAATGTGTTAAAATTATCAACTGAGTTTGTCAAAGTGCAGTATAGTTTCCTCAATTTAGTCGGAGTCCATGGAATGGTTTCCTCTTCGTTATATATTTTTCAAGTTATTGTTGAAACTTTGGTACAATGCTTTAAACTCATGAACATAATAATAAATTACTAAAAACATGGTTGTTTTTATCATATGATGAAATTCGGAAAATAATATTATTTTCCATGCTGTAAATTCTCGATAAACAGGTGCAATCATAAACGGGTACACATAACCAGGGTAAGAAATAACTTTATTAATATTAATAGTTTATTAAGAGAGAAATATTAAGAGAGACGGTCACTGGCCTAGTAGTTAGAGCGATCGACTACTAATGCTAAGGCACCCGGTTCGATCCCGGGAGGAGTCTAGAAAGGAAAATTTTCTCTCTGACTCTCTTTCTATCTATGACCGTCCCCGTGCTTCGGAAGGCACGTAAAGCCGGTGGTCCTCCTATGTTAATGAATTGCCATCATTAACAATAATATAGGTAACAGGCACATCTGAAGCCAGCCTAGCAAACTACTTCAGATGTAAAACAAATAATATGCTCACAGTACTAGCAGTGGCTTCGGATATCTCCGATGCTGCTGTTAGAATAAAACAGGACTTGTCCTAATTAAAGCTAAAGAAGAAGAAGTTTATTAAAATCCCAAAATTTAACAGTTTTACTGGAAGTAAAGTTGTTTCGTTTTCTGAAAATTGTTTCACAAATGATATGTACATGGTTCCCTTCCATAGTGAAATCCTCAACATAGCAACTAGAGGCCACAATGTGTGGACGACATTAGAACTTACAGTGATGATTGTTATTACATTGTTACCACGATCTTGTACAGCTAACAAGCAAGTACATATCACATGTGTAAGATATACAATACTGAGAATGCAGACGTAAAATTTATGTAAGCATCGACGTATGAAATATTGGGACCCAGTACCAATCGGATTTATAATGCTCATGCAAACCGCCCATCGATGGAGAAAAATGTTTCTAACCATCTTGTTTTTTATGTATTCATAATGTAGTTTACTAAAAGAATGATTTGCTGAAGAGATCACTTCACTGTAGAAACCGTGCGATACTCTTAGTTTATTAGTTATGTCTCGTACGTACATATGCGTGCTTAAAAGAAAAATAAAAATCGGATGTGGCCATGCCCATAACTTTATCATATATTTATTAAATTTTAAAATAAACAGAGAAACATATTTTCTTACAAGCAATTTGACTCAGCTTTAAGTTTCAATACAAAGATATAAAATACCAAATTTATATTTTCCTTATTAGTTTTTAAAATATTAAATAAAGACTAATATTAAATAATTATCTGTTTAATTATAAATCAACTTCACATTTAAAAAAAAATTTATTATTAAAACATTTTGGTATTATAATATCGCGTTATGTTTTATGCCTTACATTCTAAATGAACATACTTAGATTATTATAAAATAAAATATTTAATTAAATTTTTTTAAATTAACACGTGTACTGAACAATTAAACAATTAAGCTCTTTCATAAAGATTCAGCAATGGTTATTACTGTTATTAGATGTGATATTAACAATTATTAATAAACTATTAATTTTAATTTAATATTAATTTCACAGATTTAATTTCACAATTTTACAATTTCATATAATATATAATTTACATACAATAAAACAATTTTTACAAAAAAATAAATTTGAAAATCGAATTTCAAAATTAGATAATTACATTATTAAAGTTACACACACAAAGAAAAAAGTATGAAAATAGCAAAATATAAACCTCTTATTTAAAAAAATGTACTAAAATGTAAAAAATAATTTTTCAAAATAGCCTAAAAACAATTCCTTGAAAACCTTTCAAAACTTTCTCCTCTTATGTAAAATCTTGTGAAAAATTATGTTAATTTTGTAAAGGGCCGAGTTCGCTAAGTGCAACTCTAAAATACAAGTTTTCCTTTAGAAATCAAAGCAAATTATAAAAGAATATAAAATTAGAGAGATTATAGTGTGAGGACGAATTAAACATTTTAACATTTAGACGCCAAAAAGTAAAAAATTGTACGTTACTATGATAGGCTGTATTCAGACCTCAAGCCCTGCTCATTTTGAGTTTTTTTTTGTAATTTTACTGAAAATCATGTAACGGACTACAAGTCTATCACGTGGCGATAATGACGATGATCATGAATTTTAACACTTTTTTTTATCGAGTCATCAGGTATGTATAATTTTAGTATGAAATATTGAATCGAGGCGATGTAAGAGGTATTATTGAAAAATATAGTGTGGCTTAAACAATTTTATGGAATAAAAATTTAAGATTTACATGGAGTATTTAAATTTTAATTATAATTCCCTAAAAGTGAAAATTTAAAAAGGTTTATTAAAGACCTCAATCCTGATTTTGAGTTTTTGAAATTTTTTTTAAAAATATAACGACTAAAATTTATGATATGACTATAGAATTAAGACTTTTTAGCAATATAAACATTTTAGTTGAAATATTGTCGACATGTAAAAGGATTATTAAATAAGTGTGCTTATTTTTACATTTTACTAAATATTGTACATCAGTATTTAAACAATTATCATAATTGTTAAAACCATTTAATAATTTAATTACAATCAATACATTTCCAGAAATTTTTTGAATATTAATACATTTATGTAGTACTTAAAATATACTACTTTTACAAAAAAATTTTATTTAAATATTTGTCAAATATAGTTTATAATGATTTCTAAAGTTCGATATTATCATGAATACTTGTCAATTTATAACAATTTTTTGTTAAATTTAATATTTATTAAGAACATTCAGAAATGTTTAAAATAATACATTTATAAACAATAGAAATTACACTTTTAAATATTTCTATTTGAATGATCTTTATATCAGTCAAATATTACAAAAATCTTTTGTTATAATGAATTTTATCATTAATAAACATAATAGAATGGGATTAAATAAATAATTATTTAAATAAAAAATTACACAAAATATTTACTTTGTTAAACAGATAAAAAAATATTGTATTGCATCGAAAAATAATAGAATTCTGTTCTACTTTAATAATTTTAAAGTAATATAAATTGATCAAAAATTCTAACGTTAGAGTTCTAACTTTGAGATAAGAAAGTTTTATGCCAAATTTGGTGCTAAGTGCTAAGAATTCCTTGAGGTGTTAGGAAATACCGAAGGTTAGGATTTCTTAGAGGATAGGGAGGTGTTAGGAAATACCTAAGCTTAGGGATTTCTTAACACCTTTAGGAATTCTTAGCGCTCGGTGAAAACCAAATTTGGCATAAAAGTTTCTTATATCTCAAAGTTAGGGAACTCCTAACGTTAGGAATTGGTTGGTGAAAACGGACATTATAGTTTGGAAAATAGTCAAAAAATTTTGTTTATTTAATTGAAAATAATAATCAACCATAGCTTTTAGTTGCTATATGCAATTACTTGAAAATATTTGTTATAATAGCAAGTTATTATACTTTACTGTTATGCTTAATAATCCAAAAACTAGTTGAAATATATTATTACAAAAATTTGAGAATAGAGAAAAAAGATGTAGATATTTACAGTTCAAATTTCATTAAATTTGAGGAAATACTTTACGAGAAAAAAAATTGTAAAGTTGTCGTTGAGTTGTTGCTTAAATTGTGCCTATTTTTTTAAATATCTGCATAACAAAAACACACTATGAAGCCCATAACTTTAAAATCTTAATATGTTATGTTATACAAAATTAAATTATCTATCTTTATGTTCTTGGTACATAAAATTCAATCAATTACTTTTTAAAATATAAGACTTCAAACTCAGAGGTCAGAACTTTTACTCCGATAGTAGTAAGTCCCGCCTACTGGTTGATTTGAGTAAGTCGGGACTTTAAAATTTTATTAAAATTATTAAATATATCGAGTTCATCCTCACATCAATACACTACTTATTTTAACGTCCTCTAACTAATCCTAAAATATTTTTTTGTAAAATCTCATCAATCTTTTGTAAACAAAAAAACCACTCAGTTCATTCCACATTCACATCTTTCAGTTAGACTGAAATATCAACGATCATCGTTTATCTCAGGTACTCAAAATTTGAGAATCTTTGATTATTCTCACGCTAATGTAGAATTATAATTCATCATCGTGGTTGTTACAGCTAAAATAATAAAAAAAAACATATACACTTTATTTGTCACCATAAACTAAAATGATATGACTTTGAAAATGAAATAAATAAAATAAATTATAAAAAGATAAAACCCATAAATACTTGAAAAAATTATAGTGTAGGAAAGTTTACTAATGAATTTGTTGAAAATATTCTTGCCGCGTGAGGTCTCATTTCATTAATTACATATTTTTGATGAACGGGAGATTTATTAAAACAAATTGAGGTGGCAAAGGCAATGGCAAAATACCGCAATCATATGGATTAGTTTGTTGCTGAACTCGATGAAATACATTTTCCACATCTTCACCGTATAGATGTTTAATATAAACTAAATGATCGGACTTTAAATTACCGCCATTGGAGCTATCGAAAATGTTATTAATTTTACCGTCATAGTAAGTACAAATCCAATGGCCTACTTTTGACCCCGTAATTTTGTTGTATAAAATTTGTAAATTTGGCTGACCTTTTGGAATTTTTTGAATATATTGAGGTACCTGAAGGAATAAAACACTTTGAGGTGCAAAACATGTATAATGGGAAACTATTTTACCAAACGCGTCTATATGATTATCTTCCAAATAGCCATCAAATTTAAGAACAGTAGTTAAATCAAAAGTTGTTAATTCTACAAAGTTAGCTTCTACATTTTGATCGCGTAAAACAAAAAATGAGTGGCTTTGGTTTCCTTCTATTTTATCAACATATTTTTCATTACTTTTAAAATTTTAATGTTACTTGCAGGTTTATCGCAATAATTTTCCTCTACTTGTTTTCTGTTTAAATCAATTATATCTGTTGCTTTTCTAAATCATCGTTAATTATAGCGTAAATTACTTTATGGTACGAAAAATAGGTTTCATAAACCCCAGCTCGAATTTGCAAAAATGTAGAAAATATTACATCTATATGTGAACGTAAATTTGTTGTTTGTGTATTGAGTGGCAACCGTGAGTACATGTTATATGATCTTAATAATTTTGGTAAAAAAGCATCTTCTCCATCGTGCATGTTGCAATTAAAATCTCCCAGCAAAATAATTTTTTCACTTTTTGAGGTGTCTACCATATTGTCGATAATTTTTTTAAAATTTTCTTCAAATACTACATCGGGAACTCCAGGTGATTTATAACCACTTATGACAATAAAATCAACCAAAATTTTAAACGCGAACAATTCTACATGATATTTATCGGATTTATCAATTAAATGGTATTTTCCGTGTACTTCATATTTGTTCTTTATTAAACAAACTAACCCACGTGATTTGTTTTGGGAATCTGATCGATATAATGTGTAAAAATTAGGAATTTCGATAACGTCACTTGGATTGCTCAATGTCTCGCTAAAAATTAATACATCCCCATCAAGATACCAGTTATCTGTTGTAATATTTTTTAATTTAGTTATTAGGGAACAAATGTTGAGGTATATAATTTGAATGCCGTTATGCGGTTGCAAGTTATTTAATAATTTTAATTGTTTTGTTGTTTTGAGTTTGTTTATTTCCAGTAATGTCGGTTCATTTTCTTTTAATTTTGGGCATTTAAAACTTCCTAAAATGTATAATCCGGATAATGTAGTTACTCTGCTTAAAGCAACGTATAGCATAGGGCGAGTTATTCTGCGAGATTTTGAAATATCAATACAAATGGCATTATACGTTTGACCTTGACTTTTGTGTATTGTCAATGCTTCCGCGGGAACTACTGGAAATTGTTGCCTAATAACTTGATGTTGTAGTTTATTTGTGATATTTAAAACGCTACTAAATTTTGTTATTGGCGTTAAACTAAAATCAATTTTTTCGGTTTCCATAAAATTTTTATACAATACTCGAACTTTGTTCCCTACAATTTCTGAATTAAAATTGAACCATAATTTTAGTGGTTCATCTGTATTTAATTTAAACGTTATTAATTTTAATATTCCGCATGAACCATTAAGGGGTTATGCCTACTTAGAAATCGATTTTTCAAAAAGTACATTTTCTTAAAGTATATAATGTTAGAAATGTCCCCTACAAGTTTTGCGTCAATCTGTTGTTTTTTTACAAAGTTATATGCCTTCGTGTAAGTTAAAAAATCGGATGTGGCCATGCCCATGACTTTATCATACTTTTATTAAATATTAAAAAAATAATTTTTAATAATAAAAAGAAAAATATATTTTCCATTAATCAATGTGACTCAAAATCTAATCAGTTCTAAGTCTAAATATAAAGATACAAAATACCAACATTAGTTTTGAAATTTTCATTAGTTTTTGAAATATTTAATAAAAACTAGTAATAAATAAACAGATTTAAAAAAAATTGCTTCCATGGAACAATTTTATCTAAAATTTAATCAGCTCTAATTCCTGCCATAAACATAACAAATTTCAACTTTAGTTTTAAAAATCCTTTTAGTTTTTAAAATATTAAATAAAGGCTAATATTAAATAATAAAATTTAAAATAATAAAAAAATCGGATGTGGCCATGCCCATGACTTTATCATACTTTTATTAAATATTAAAAAAATAAGTTTTAATAAAAAAAAAAAAAATATTTTCCATTAACCAATGTGACCCAAAATCTAATCAGCTCTAAGTGTAAATATAAAGATACAAAATACCAACTTTAGTTTTAAAATTCTCATTAATTTTTGAAATATTAAATAAAAGCTAATATTAAATAATAAAATTTAAAATAATAAAAAACAATAGTTTTAATAAACAAATTTTAACTAAAATTTAATCAGTTCTAAATATTGATTAAAATATGCGAAAACCGAAATTTAGTTTAGAAATTCGTATTACTTTTCGAAATATTAATTAAAAACTAATATTAAATAATAAGATTTAAAAAATTAAAAAATAGTTTACATGACCCAATTTTAACCAAAATTTAAATAACTTTAACTCCAGCTATAAAGATAGGAAATCTCAAATTTGGTTTTGAAAATTCTGTTAGTTTTAAAATATTAAATAAAGACTAATATTAAATAATAAAACCAAAAAAATAAAAACAATAGTTTTCATAAAACAATTTTAACTAAAATTTAATCAGTTTTAAATCTCGACATAAGTATGCTAAATCCTAAATTTTGTTTTGAAATTTTATTAGTTTTGAAATAATAATTAAAAACTAATATTAAATAATAAAATTTAAAAAATAGTTCCGTGAATCAATTTTAGCCAAAATCTAATCAGCACTAAGTCTCAATATAAGGATACAAAATCCAAAATTTTGTTTGAAAATTCCTATTAGTTTTGCTGTAGGTCGCACACAAAATTTGACCACACAACACACACACATACAACACACACACACACACAGACATTTTTGAAATGGTCTTATTTTACTCAGGGACCTCAAAAGTGTAAATCCATCAAAATCTCAAATTTTTTTTCTGCACGAAAACAATACTTTCTATATTACATATGATAAAGTAAAATAGTTTTATAAACAAATTTTAACTAAAATTTAATCAGCTCTAAATATCGATTAAAATATGCGAAAACCTAAATTTGGTTTTGAAATTTTTATTATTTTTCGAAATATTAATTAAAAACTAATATTAAATAATAAAACTTAAAAAATTAAAAAAACAATAGTTTTCATAAAACAATTTTAACTAAACTTTAATCAGTTCTAAATATCGACATAAGTATGCTAAATCCTAAATTTCGTTTTGAAATTCTTATTAGTTTTTGAAATTATATTAAAAACTAATATTATATAATAAAATTTAAAAAATTAAAAAAAAATAGTTCCCGTGAATCAATTTTAGTCAAAATCTAATCAGCTCTAAGTCTCAACATAAGGATACAAAATCCAAAATTTTGTTTGAAAATTCCTATTAGTTTTGCTGTAGGTCGCACACAAATTTGACCACACACACACACACACAAACACACACACACACACACACACACACACACACACAGACATTTTTTGGAAATGGTCTTATTTTACTCAGGGGACCTCAAAAAGTGTAAATCCATCAAAATCTCAAATTTTTTTTTCTGCACGAAAACAATACTTTCTCATATTACATATGATAAAGTAAAAAACAATCATATCTTATCGTAAAAATAGAGGAAATTCATTAGACACAATAATAAAACTTCAAAATTTTAGAAAATGATCTGTCATTTATCAATACAAAGAAAAGATAAGTTAAATTAAAATTATGAATATCACGGTACAAAAAATTATAGTTTTTAATTTTTTACGTTAATATTTTGAATTTCAAAGGCTTTCGAAATTTTCTATCAAGTCGATGATAAAAAATGTTATGGGAATCGAACTTATGATTTTATGTATTTTCTAAAACCCATAGTCCAAAATAAAAATAAAATATTTTATTATTTGTAAAATTATGGTATCTTCTACTAGAATATTACGTAAAATGGTGGAATTGGGTAACAATAAATAATAAAAAATATGTTTTTTTTATTATATAGAAAAACAATTCAACAAAAGCATATAGATATGCAATTTATTAAAATAAAATGTTCTTAATATTATTTTTATTTTACAAAACAATAATTAATTGAAATTAAATTTATTTCAATTGTTCGGATAATTTTTGAATCGATTTAAACGATTAGATACAGATATATGTATATTAGAATCAATTGACAAAAAATTATGACCCGATGAGGAAATAACAAAAATAATAATAAGAATTCCAACACAAAAAGATTTTGTATTATAATGCTATAGAAATAGTGCACTTTCTTATGCCCAAAATGTGCAGTATCTAATTATTTATTGAGGAAATTCTGCCATCTTACAGTTAAAAATTACTTTTTCCAAATATCTAACTAACAATCAATTGTATCAAAAAATTTTAAATAAAAATAATTTATTCAAAAACTATACTTTCAGGTAAAATTATTATTAATATATGCGTAGAACAAACACTTTAGCTGTATTTCACAGTCAAATCTTAAGTAATTAGTGGTGGTCCATAGCTAAATATTGGTAAAAAATTTTCTTGAAACATTTTAATATGAAATATTATTTTCATTTTACTAATGAAAATGTATAAATAAATTTGCAATCGACACCAAGATGGAATAATGTTCACATTATTTTTTTCTCTTAGCAATTTTGTTTTAAACAATAATTATTCTATGGAAATGAGTGCGGTGACACTGACCTTAAATTATTCTAAAATTGTAAATTATAACTTGAAAATTAGATTTTGAATTGATAATTTATCAAGGCGATAAGATAAAAAATTGCCAGCAATATATATATAGGGGACATGGGGTAAATTTTGTTTATACAACTTTATACGATGCTGACCTTTGCAGTTTTATGTGTTTTGATAACTTACACTTCAGGTAAATTAAGATATTATTTTGTTTTTATATGAAATTAAATACAAAAATTTATAATTTAATTTCTTTTTTAATTCTGAAAATTAATTATTTTATCTATTTTAGCCTATCCAACCTTGGATGGCTCCAGAATTGTAAATGGAACAGATGCAAAACTAGGAGAAATTCCATACATAGTAAATAATAATTTAACTGGAAAATTTAAATTTTTAACTAAAAATTCTTTTTAGGTGTCCCTGCGCGTATATGATGATCTTAATTGTGCAGGAACAATTTTAGATAACTTGCACATTCTTACGGCTGCCCATTGCGTTATTGGATGGTTGAAAATTAATTAATGTTTTAAAAAACAACGTATTTATATATTTTTTTTAGGAATCCAAATGAATTAAGTATTCAATATGGCGAGTTAGGACTCTCTTCACAAAACAATGTAGTTCAAGTTTCAGCGATTTATCCTCATGAGGGGTACTCACCATCGAATAATTACGCTAACGATATTGCAGTTTTGAAGGTAAGTGGATCCGCAGTTAGATAATAGATTTTATTTAAGAAAAATCATTTAAGCTCGCAAATGCCATCGTATATAGTGAAAACGTACAAGCAGTGAGATTGCCACAACAAGATGAAAAACCTCCAGGTGACACTGTCGCAGTGGTATCAGGATGGGGTCTAGATAGAGTAATTATTTAGTAGTTTTTTTTTAAATATACAAACTCTACTCCTTATCTTATCGTAGAGTGGTGGATCCGTTCAAAATACTTTGAAAAGAGTTGATATAATTTTATATACCGATGAAACTTGTAAAATTGAACATGGAATACGATATAATGCTATCCATCACGTCTGTGCTGGAGTGCCAGAAGGTGGTAAAGGAGAATGCAATGTTAGTATAATATATTATTTTTTAGACAACTATTGCAGGGGTGGTAATTATAAATGTTTGTATTTTAGGGAGATTCTGGTGGACCATTAACTGCTAATGGAATAGAATGGGGTGTCGTTTCCTGGTCCGTAAAACCATGCACTCGTGCAGGTCCCGGTGTGTTTGCTCGTATTCCCAGTTACATTAACTGGATAAAAGAAAAACAACTTCTGTAAACATTTAATTATAAATAATAATTTGCTTAACTTAATGTAATTTATTATTATGTAATTGTACTCAATTTGTACTGTATTTCTAATATTGACAAAATAAATTCAAATTTAATATAAAATAAAAAGTAGTAGCCAAATTCAGAAATAAAACTGCTAGAGTGTTTACACCCGTAACATAATATTAAGCTCTTCAAAATATTTTTCATAATTTTGATGATACTGCTAAAATAATATAAATATTTATAAATTATAAATAAATACTGCTCAATGACATAGAATAAAAAATGAAATATTTTTTGAAGGGATTCCCTTTATGCAATCGCTATCTCCGTACAAAAACAGGTTTAAATCTATTTAGAAATTGGTTTTGCTTTTCAAAATGATATGAATTTATTTTTTATTTGTGCATTTGAATTACAACAATGACATATGCAATCAGTGTCCCCATGAAGCCAAACAACAAGGAGTAACCGATATTAAAAAATTGTGCACCTGAGAAGTTAGGATGTTGACGAGTTGCGTGGTGCGCCAACAATATCAGCTCTTCTCAAAAAATGCGTTGCAGTTTGTCGTTTTTTATTGTCGAAGTATGAAGTAACAAATCGTAACATACACTTGCTGTACGCTTAGCCTCCGCGGTAGCCATTTCACAGCTTGCAGCTATCACAATTCCCATTACCTAAAAATTGTTGAATTAGTTAGTACACATAAAGCATAAAAACATAATCAGATAATATCGATCTTCTTCTTCTTCTTTTCAGCCTCAGTAGCCTACTGCTGGGCCATAGCCTCTTTCTCTAAGAGAAAGGTTTAAGCATTAAGACCCCACGGTTGCTAAATCCGCGTTGGGGAATGTGCCTGTAACCCTTTTCATAGTTGATGCTGGCAGTCATCAACTAAAGGGGACCGCCGGCTTTACGTGCCCTCCGAAGCACGGGAGACGGTCCTAGATAGAAAGAAAGTCAGAAAGAAAATTTTCCTTCCTAGACTCCTGCCGGGATCGAACCGGTGCCTTTGCATCAGTAGTTGATCGCTCTAACTACTAGGCCAAGACCGTCTCTCGATCACACCGACATCGATCACACCGACATAAATAAGAAAAATTTGGATTTATCCAGAATAAACATTTTGTATCACAAACGAAGTAAGGTTAAACATAACCAAATACAACTAATACAATGTGACAATGACGGAGAGACAGAAATAAGCTCACTGCTGGTAGGCCTACAAAGTTACACTAAAGGCCTCCAAATATCATCAAGAGGATTCAAAAAACCTGATTTTCTGGCTATCCAAAAAAACCTGGTGGACGGGATGACCCGGGTTGGAGAACTATACAAAAAGGAAAAAGAGAACGCAGAAACCATACAAAGTTTACAGCTACAAATAGTCAAATTGAACGACACGGTAAACTTCCAGCAAGATAGCATTACAGAGCTGCTCAAAAAGTCGCAAAAGGTGAGGGCAGAGGTGGCGAAGACAAGAAGCCAACACAAGGCTGCGGAGACAGAAACGGCAACAGAATTAAAAATCATCTCTGTTCAGACGACAAAAGAAATGAACAAGCTAAAGCAGGCAATGGAGACTATGCAGGAAAGCATAAATGCGCTGCGCTCCATCGAGTTTGAAACCCCCTTCTCACAAGCGGGCATCAAGGATTTTCAAACTATATCTGAAAGCCTGAGCACAACTCAGAACCATGTGAAAGGACTTGAAAGCAAGCTGGACACGCCCCCAAAAAGAAAAATTGATCAGGAAAACCTTGAAACCCAGACAACCCCCGGATTAAGAGAGGAAAACTTAATAAAAACAGGGCATCATATGCAAAGAAGGCGGCAGAGGCAATAACAATGACCAAAGTCATAAACATGAATAGCGATATTGGTCCTGCCCAAGAAACAGAACAATTTACAGTGTTCAAGAGAAAAACCCAAAAAGGAAAGGAAGCGAGAGAAAAGAAAACCAAACAGGAAGAACGTAAAACAGCAACACGACAAGTAGAAAGAACGGATGCACTTGTTATTAAAGCGACAACGGACAGCATTAAGAACAAAATAACCGCAATAAAGCAAGTAATCAAAAAAGATCAAGGAGAGCCATGGGTCAAGGCCATGCGACAGACCAGGCAGGGCCACATACTGTTAGAACTCGAGAACAGCCAGAAAGCCCGGGAAGTGGCCAAAAGGCTTGGAGAGCAGTTGAGTCCCGATGATGTCAAAATAATGCCAGGAACAAAGCAGATGTTCTCCATCAGAGACATCGAAGAGGGTGCCACTACCGACGAGGTTACAGACGACCTAAAAAACCTGGGGTATGCTGGAGAGGTCACCCTCATGGAGCTTCGTCCCTACTACCAAGGCACTCAGATCGCGAGGGTGCAGGCGAGTGGGGCAGCGGTAGCCTGGTTTACGAGAAACACGCACATACGCATAGGCATTGTCAACAAGTGCCGCATAAGGCAAGAAACGGATTCACAGCGTTGTTTTAAGTGCTGGATGCCGGGACACCCAGCTACACAGTGCAAAGGCCCGGATCGCACCAAAACATGCCTTAAGTGTGGTAAAGAGGGTCACGCGGCAATAAACTGCACCGAACAGAGGCCCTTTTGCACCAGTTGCCAACAGGTTGGACACAGAACGATCAGCAACACCTGTCCGAAGTTCATTGCCGGATCAAAAAGATGCTGGAAGTGCAATAGACCAGGTCACCTCTCCAGGGGGTGTAAGCTTGGAGAAAACAAGCAAAACGCTACCGCACCCACCCGGCGCGATAGCGCATAAGAAGTATATCTTACAGATAAACCTCCATACGGCCAGAGTGGCGCAGGACCTGCTGACTCGTACAATTTTGCAGGAAAACATACAGGTGGTGCTGGCAAGTGAGCCAAATAAAATCAAGATAGCCGGCGAACAAAAATGGGTTGCAAACAACAAAAAAAAAGCCGCAATCTGGTTAGCGGACTGGCAAACCCTGAAGAATCAAGGAGAGGGAGAGTGCTACGTCTGGGTGGAACAGAGCGGAGTGATATACTTTAGTTGCTATTTCCCGCCAAACGCAACAATCCAAGAATTTGAGAATCCATTGAAGAACTTGCAAGCGATATTAGAACAAAATCCCTACCGGTTGTGGTTGGGGATTTTAACGCAAAGTCACCGGAATGGGGAGAAAGGTACTCCAACCCAAGAGGCGACATGGTGACAGAAATGCTGGCGGAGTTGGACTTGGTAATCTGTAATACTGGAAGTAGCCCAACTTTTCAACGTGGCACGGCAGAGTCAATTATCGATATAACCTTTGCGTCCAACAAATTACAAACTAAAATAGTAGATTGGATGGTGCTGGAAGAGGAGAGTGGTAGCGACCATCGATACATAAGATTTGCCATAGAGACGCAAGAGAGCGCGAGAAAACCAAAAACCGCGTGGCTGGAATGTAAAAAAACTAAACAAGGAAAAAGCCATAGCAGCAGCTAAAATGGATATGTGCGCAGAAACATATACGGCGCAACAAATAACTGAAAAGCTGCAGATGCTCTGCGAGGCCGCCATGCCGTGGAAAAAGAATTCCACCAAAAGAAGCGCATACTGGTGGAACGAAGAGATAAACTCTCTAAGGGAAAAATGTGTCGCTACCAGGCGCATCCATCAGAGATGTCGAGCTGCGGGCAGACAACAGCAGGCCCAAGAAGCCCAAGATACACTCAGAATACAAAGGGGAGAATTATCAGTAGCGATCTCCAAAAGTAAAAAGAAATGCTGGCGCGAAGTGATAGAAGAAGTGGAGAATGACGTTTGGGGACGGGGGTATCGCATAGTTACAAAGAAACTGGTAAAGACCCCCATACCAGGCCTCACACAAGAAAGAATAAAGAAAATAACAACAGAACTTTTTCCGACGCACCAAATAACAATCTGGGGCAGAGAGGAAGGCGATGAGTTCCCACCCTTCACACTAGAAGAACTAGATAAAGCTGCGGTCGAAATGTCCAACGGAAAAGCCCCCGGACCAGACTGTGTCCCAAACGAAATGCTACGAATATTGACAACAGAAGATCCACAGTCAATACTAAGAACCTTCAATAAGTACGCAGCAATCGGAGAGTTCCCGACCATCTGGAAAAGAGCAATTCTAGTCCTACTGCGAAAGGGAGATAAGCCTCTTGAACTCCCAAGCTCGTACAGACCAATATGCCTGCTAAACACCATGGGCAAACTGTACGAGCGATTACTTGCAAACAGACTCTCCGATGAAATTGAGAGAAAAGGCGGACTTAGCGAGGAGCAGTATGGCTTCCGGAAGGGAAGATCCACTGTCGACGCGGTGTCAAAATTAGTACAGGAGGCTAAGAAAGAAAGAGAGGGAACATGGCGCACGAGAAAACTAGTTGCCCTGCTTACGTTCGATGTAAAAAACGCCTTCAACTCTGCGGGTTGGAGGTTCATCATCCAGGAGCTAGAATACCGGAAAGTCTCCCCGTCGTTGACCAACATCTTGAAAGACTACCTCTCAGAGAGGGCTCTTCTTGTGCAGGAAGAACTGTTTGAGGGTACAATGACAATTACCAGCGGTGTCCCACAGGGCTCGGTCTTAGGACCCCTCCTGTGGAACATAATGTACGATGGTGTTCTGCGTCTCTGCTTGCCCGAAGGAGTGAGACTAGTGGGGTTTGCCGACGACATAACCATGCTAGCGGCCGCAAAAACTAAAGAGAACCTGCAAGAAATAGTGAATAAAGGCATCCAACAAATCTTACAATGGACAGATAGCAGAGGGCTACAGATGGTCCCTGAAAAAACGGCGGCAGTAATGTTGACCGGCAGAAGAGTAACGGGGGAGGTGACATTTGAAATGGGTAACTGCTCTATCCAACCCTCCAAAACCGCGACGGTACTGGGGGTGACGCTAGACCGGCATCTTACCTTCGGACCACACATTACAAAAGTGGCGGCAAAAGCGGACAAATACTGCGCAGCCTTGTCCAAGCTAATGCCAAACATAGATGGCCCAAGAGCCGCCAAAAGAAAACTAATGGCAACAGTCGTGCAGTCTGTCGTGTTGTACGCCTCTCCGTTTGGGCTCAAACGATGCAGACTAAGAAATACCGTAACATCATTGCCAAAGTACAGCGGAAAAGCGCGATAAGGATCTGCAGCGCATACAGAACCATCTCCGAGGAAGCGGCGTTGGTCATAGCGGGCATTCCGCCGGTTGAACTCTTGGCGGAAGAAAGAAAATCAAACTATGAAAAGGGCAAAGAGCACAAGAAGACAGCCAGAGAAATTCTACACCAAAACTGGCAAACCAACTGGGAAAACACAACAAAAGGTAGTTGGACAAGAGCATTGATACCAAACGTTAAACAATGGGTTACAAGAGGTCACGGTGACGTGTGCTACCACCTAACGCAGGCGCTGAGTGGCCATGGATGTTTTGCAACCTACCTGTACAAATACAAAAAGATGAACGACGATAAGTGCTTTTTCTGTGACCAAGTGGATGACCCAGAACACACCCTTTTCAAGTGTTCGAAATGGGATGAAAACAGAAAAGAACTAGCACAAGAAACAGGCACTACTATAAATAAAGAAAATATGGTGGAAGTTATGCTGGAAAGCGAGGAAGCCTGGAAAGCGGTCCAAAATACGATACGCATTATTATGACCACCAAAGCAGAACATGGAAGAACTCAGCAAAAGGCTTAACACAACAGCAAGAAGAGAAAAGTCCCGAAAGGGCGGAACAGGACTGGACGAGATTGCGTACGGAAGATATGCATAGCGATTCCCGGCGCAGTCATGGAGTGGGGTTTTAGTCGGTAAAAATCCGACACTACCACCCAAAACATCTGGGTGGTGTCTTTGGAAGATTTCCCACTCCCACCGCACAAAAAAAAAAAAAAAATACAACTAATAATGGGAGACTTTTGGGAACCAAATCCTACTCACACCTTCTCGCTGGTGGTCCCTGGTAACTTGCGGGGTGCTCTCCGAGACCGGGTATCCAACCCCGGTGGAGGGGAAAGGCCCGCAAGGCTGACTTGAGAGGTACTCTTCAGGAGACGATCAGCAGTCTCCCCAAGCCAAGGTGAACGTAGTCGTGCCGAAGGCTGCGTGGCACCTGGGGGAAAGCGGGCGTCCTTAACGACAACCGGGACCGGGGGTCCCTGACCCAAACCCCCAACAAATATAGAATGGCAGATAAAGAAGAAGGTAAGATTACGGTGCAAGGGCTCGGAACCCTAGTACCGGTCGTGGATGGGTGTGCCGGAGCAGGCGCCACACGACCGTCATCCAGTGACTGCTCTGCGACCCTGGTGGATGACCAGGCTGGGGCGCAAATAAAGGCTACTGGAAAGAAAGACGGGGGCGACGAGAAAAAGACTAGGCAAACCGGAAGAAATCTTAGGCTGAGATTGGATACAACAAAATCGGCTGGAAACTCGCCGGCCTGCTCACCAGGTGCAAATTTGGACAAATGGAGCGAAGATCCGGATGATAAGGCGAACGTCGCAATAAACGACATAATCCGATGCTGTTAAAAAAAGCTGCAAACTAAACCAGGAGAAGGAAAACACCGATTACATCCAATCAGATACGATAAAAATCAAGAAAGAAGCGAGAAGGGTAAGAGAAGCGGAAAAAAAGCAAGAATTTAGTATAATAAACAAAGTGAAACAGCTAAAAGTTGAAGTGGAAAAAATTAGGAAAACTTCTGAAAAGGAAAAAAAACACGATTGCCACCGAGGAAGGCCTGGGTTGCATGCCGCGATTGACGGAAGGCGTCGGGTGGCTTACCGAAGCTCTGGAGGCGGAGGCAATAAAAACCAAGGAGGTTACGGATAGGCTATCCAAAATAGAAGAAGTCCTCGACAATTTTCACGAGAGGAAAATGGAAACTTCTTTCTCTCCCGGAGAGGTGCTAAATTGGATGACCTCCTGGTTAAAATGCAGGCACTAGATGGCGCAACATCGGCACTCCAGAAACAATTTGGCAGCATAAGAGATAAAAAATAAAACGAAAGCTACCCAAACGGAAACGGAGGTCGGAGATCCAGCGGTGAACGGGACGAATAAAGAAGCAAGCACTGTGTCCTTGGAAAGCGCAAATAACATTACGTACTCCTCTATACTATGTGGAGCACAAATTCAAAACACTGCGCTACCGATACCCGCTCCAAAGAAAAAAAATCCCGGACCAGACGAGTCAACCGGTGCGATAAGGAAAAGTACGTCCAAGCTGTCGCCAAATGAAACCGGCTCCCTTCAAGCAACCAAGAGCCAAAACAACAAACAAGAAGCCTAGCCGGTCGCAGAAGAAGGGGAGGAGGGCCGTTTCACGCTAGTTAAGAGCAAAAAGACAAAAAACAGGCCCCCCGCGCCCAAGGAAAACATAGAAACGGTAAAACCTTCGGAAAGGACCCCAGCAGTGCTCATCAAACTAAAAAAAGACCAGGAATACAAATCAGCCCTAAAAACGCTATTAGAAATAACGGGCGAAACAACATATATCAGGAGGGTTAGACAGACCAAGGCAAGGCAGCGCTGCTAGGGATCCTCAAGGATGGAGACATGGCTGTGAATCCGCTCATGCGATCGCAGACCATACAGATCCGGAATATTGATCTTCTGGCAACTAGGGAGACAATATACCGGGATTTAATAAATATTACGGGACCGGAAGAACACATAACCCTGCGGGATTTAACCCCCGCATTTGGCAATACACAGTCGATCACGGTTACTGTGGACTCGTCGAGCGCGGGCCAGGGTTTTGGAAAAAGGCAGAATCCGCATCGGTATGGTTAATGGAAGTAGAGTGAGACGGTCATACAGGTGTTTTCGCTGGTGGGCCTTCGACGAACTGACAGATTCCAACTTGGTTGGAACTGCTGCAGGACCGGACACCGAGCCAGAGAATGCGACAGCAATCCCTTCTGCATGGAATGCAAGCAGCCCGGTCACAGAACCGGAAACCGGGTCTGCGGTAAAAATAAAGGGGGAAATTCGAGTGCTGCAGGCGATTCTCCAAACGGCGCGGGCGGCACAGGCACTGCTGGCACACAACGTGGGGCTTCGAGGGATAGACGTGGTTCTGGTGAGCGACCCCAATCGCCTACCGGATCATTGGTAGTCAAGTAATACGGGGAAGACGGCGATTTGGGTCCCCAACAGTGGAAGGGTCGAAAAATGGGGCGGCGGGGAGTGCTTCGTTTGGGTGAAGTACCTAAAATACACGTTCATCAGTTGTTATATTACCCCAAACTGCACTCCCCAACAATTCCAGGCCGCCATCGACAAAATGACGGAGACAGTGCGCACTACCGAGGGCCACATAGTCATTGGTGGGGACTTCAACGCAAAGTCTCAAAAATTGATTGAAGACCGAGGCTTGAAACTGGTGCCAGACAAGTGCGAGCTTCTCATGGTCACCGGTAAAAGGAAGTTGGGAAATCCAACCATCATGGTGGGCCAGCATATAGTCGCGACAAGTAAAATGGTGGTTCACTCCGTGTTACTTTACGGAGCGCCAATATGGTCGGAGGCAATGGGGGTGGCCAAATATCGCAACATATTTCTTAAAATTTAAAGAAAAATGGCCATAAGAATATGTTGTGCATATAGAACGGTGTCCGAGAGCGCCATACTGGTATTGGCGAGCATACCACCAATTAATCTGATGGTAGCAGAAAGGGTCGCAAATTACAACTTCGTGTCCCAAAAAACCGCCAACCGGGAGGCGCTAATCGGGCAGTGGCAAATAGAATGGGAAGCCGTACACACCGGCCAATGGACCCGCACACTAATTCCACACATTGCGGAGTGGTTCCAAAGGCAGCATGGAGAGCTCTGCTACCATCTAACTCAGGCTCTAACGGGGCACGGGTGCTTCAATTCATATCTAGCAAGAATAGGGAAGATTGCTTCTCCCGAATGCACATATTGCTACGAAGCACCCGACACAGTGGAGCACACTGAAAATCCTGGTCGATATTAAAACCTTAAATTAATCATTACGTAAACCTACTTCATTTTGGTATTATTAAGTTGGCATTACTTTTAAGAAGTACTATTAAAGAGTAATTGTGATTGAAAATAAATATCGATTGATTGAGAATGTTAACGAGTTTTAAATTGTACTTTATTTGGATACATTTACTTGAATTTATCATAAATTAATTTATCGCGCTAACCCTCATACTATAGATACATATATCTATTTTGGTGCAATTAAATATTTCAAAAATAATACTCACCAACATTATCCCAGACCATAGAATTGACACGAAGTATATTATCTTTAAAGAAAGGTCTCCATAGAAATGGTCGTTGTTTTTATCAGCGAATGCATCATTGATACAGGTTTCCAAAATATATAAAATGGTTATCAGAATATCCAAGAAGAGGAAAAGTATTTGCCATCCAAATAATGTGTTAAAATTATCAACTGATTTTGTCAAAGTACAGTATAGTTTCCTCAATTTAGTCGGAGTCCATGGAATGATTTCCTCTTCTTTATAAATTTTTCCAGTTTATTATTGAAACTTTGGTACAATGCTTTAAACCCATGAACATAATGATAAACTATTAAAAACGTGGTTGTTTTTAATATGTGATTAAATTCGGAAAATAATATCATTCTCCATATTACAAATTCTCGATATCCCGGGGTAATTATAAACGGAGTACACATAACCAGGGTAAGAAGTAACTTTATTAATATTAATTGTTTATTTAAATCCCAACATTTAATAGTTTTTACTGGAAGTAAAGTTGTTTCGTTTTCTGAAAATTGTTTAACAAATGATATGTACATGGTAACCTTCCATAGAGAAATCCTCAACATAGAAACCAGAGGCGATAATGAGCGGACAACAATAGAACTTGCATTGAAAATTGTTATTACATTGTTACCATGATCTTGCAAAGTTAACAAGCAAGTACATATAATATGTGTAAGATATATAACACTGAGAATGCAGACGTAAAATTTATGTAAGCATCGACACATGAAATATTGGGACGTAGTAGCAATTGGAGGTATAATGGTAATGCAAACCGCCAATCGACTGAGAAAAATGTTTCCATTCATCTTGATTTTTATGATTTTATAATCTTGTTTCCTAAAAGAAAAATACCTATGCGGAAACGATCACTTCACTGCAAAACCCGTGCGATACCGTTAATAAGTTATGTACGTATGCGTGTATAAAAAATGAAAATAATAACGATAATATAATAACACTAGGTAATTTAAAACCCGAAATAAAATTTTATACCACGTCATTCCACAAATTTGTTGTTGGAAATTATATAGAGTAAGTTGGGAAGTGTTTGTGGTACCAGGTAATTTGAGGATTCGAATGTTTTCCTATATTAGATGATAGATGTTTATAGTAGTAACTTATGTACTTCTCAAATCTTAAATTAAAATTTTAATTTGTGAGTATTATCGTATAATCAAGTTATTTAAATAGGCAAGTAATATTCGTTATAGAAAATATAAAAGGTACTTACAGACAATCATTAGTGTACAAAACTTTGATATAAATAATAAATAAGTATTTATTTGAACATAAACGTATATTTCAAAATGTTATATTATTCCAAGCTGAAAATAATAGATAAATGTACAGAGGGTTTCATAATAACACTAGCCATCTCTCTCATTTTTTATGGGAACGAGGGCGAGTACTAATGCATGTGTATGTTGTAATGTTCGTCACACATTCGAAATTGCGCCACAAATTTCGAATCCCAACCTAGATAACCCTGGCCTAACATCGTGATCGTCAAGAGAACCCCACACGTTGTGTAAATCGTAACCCAACTTCTTTAAACAGACGGAAAACAAACAGTAGTTGAACCAAACAAAACCAGTGGCGTCCTAAATAACTAAATCTGCTCACCCGTGGCGTCGCTGCTGACCTAAACATATAAGCAAAACACATAACATAAACGGAGATGGCTCGATGCTTGAGTAAACCTTCCGAAACCCAAATCGACACTAAAATAACCCCATTTGAAATAAAACACAAGTCAGTTAGGTTTTGGATATTTTATTAAATATCTACCTCACGGAAAATCGAACGAACTCAGTAGAGTTAGAGAAAAACCTTAATCTTCATCTGTGAGATCGGTTATTTAGTAAATAAAATAGTGTCAATATCGACTTGATTTAATACTTGGTATGGCTATGATCGCAAGCTACATATAAAAGTAAATGTGAGAACAAATTGTCCTTAAATAATAATAACCTTATGATTTCAGTTGTAAATTGTTACTATGAGTATGCAGTATTCGTTTGCTATATTTTAATTGCAACTGCTATGCTTTTATTGTTACTTTGTTACTGATTTTCATTAATCTTGGTTTTGTACAATGTGCTTAAGCAGATAATTAAAATTCCCTCCACCTGTATGTGTTGGTGGGGACTTTCAGATAAGTAAAGTTGATAACAATTTGTAGATAATAGATAATAATAGTGACGGTGACCCCTAAACATAAATTAACATGTGCAAAACCCCAAACCTAAATAATACCTAATGATAATAATAAAACCTAAATGACCTAAATAATACCATAAAGATTGCATCTAATTAATTCATCACCTCGCAAGGATAATTAAACCAAAATCAACAAGAACCTAATTATGCAACTTTCACACACTATCACAGAAATTGTACCCCCTGTTACTATTGTTTTATATTAAATAGGGAGCATCCTTGCAGTCGAAACCTATTAGAATTCACATCACTATGTGCAATTCTTAGTTGTCGAACAATAGTACAATCAGACGAAATCACATTCATTTAGATAATTAAATTAATTAGATGTCAATCTTTGGCAACCTCGGCCCTTTTGTGTAAAATCCTTAATACGCCCCTGACCTTAAATTTACATTTGTCGACCCCACATAATAAAACCTTAATTAATTGCATAACCACCCCAAATTTACAAATAAATCACAAATATAAATAACCAAATCACAGAATTTATAATACCTCACCAAAAGATAAATTACCTATAGAAACAATAGATACCTGCGATCAAGTAACCAATCAACTTATAAACCAATAAATAAATATTCATAAATTACAAACCCGATTTGAAATAAATTAAATTAATGCCAATTCACATTTTAAACAAATCCATCAAACACCAAGCCATTTTAAAACATAAAACAAAACACGTATAAACCCTTTCAAACAACCCACGCTAAACAAAACCAATATGGATTCCTCCACGAGGGTAGAAATTAATAATCGATATTATTGACTTTTGTTAATATTATATAAATCGTACTTACACGACGTTTATTGCAATAATTAAATATTTTAAATTTTCTTACTTGCAAATTATTTGTACATGAATAATTTTACATCACAATTATAGAAACGGTAATTATGCTTGTAGCATCTTCGAACACCCGTAACAAGTGTTCCATTGTCTCGACCGAGTGACCAACACGCCATTTCCTATTCCGCCCGAGATGGCGTAATTTCACGGCTACATTTTAAATTTAAACACCGCGAATATTTGAATATAAAATAATATTACAATGTGTAATACTTAAACCCTTAATCTACTATAACTAATCCAAAACAAAACAGTAAAATAATACACTTTTTAATAGTACATTTTATGACTTATTATAGCACGCACACAGAAAAAATAAATTTGCGATTTCATATAATCTAAATTAAGAATGAATTGAAATTATATAGTTTATTTAATGTTTTAGAATATTTAATTGTTTCAAACAACCGATTTAGTCATTTTATCTAATTTAAAATAGATGATACAACATTTCAGTTTTAGTTAAATCAATATAAGAAATAGTTATTTCAATAAATCAGTGTCTTTGATTTATTCATTGAAATGCTGTGATTATTACAAATTTAATTTCAATGATTTATAATATAAGTAGATAATTCACCAATTTTGTTTTAGATAAAATATATAAATAGATTCGTTGATTTTATAATGTACACTATTCTTAAGTTTATCGAATTAAATTTTATGATTTTATAAATATATTAAACAAAAACAATGGAAATTGTACGGTTTATTTCAAGTTTTTTATAATATATTTAAAGAATTTAATTGTTTTAAATAACCGATTTAGTTCATAGTTTAGTTCAAATTCAATTGATAGTTTAAACATATTAATATTGATTTAAATTATTTTGTTTAGAAACTTGAAAATTATACATTAAATTATTTTAAATAAGTTTATTAAAGTTGCAATAAATATTGAAAAGAAGGAGTAAAACGTGCAATAAACACGGGTCATGCTTTATTTTATTTAAAATACACGTTTTCTATTGGCCAGTTAACTAAAAGATTCTTTAAATATTTTTTAATAATTTTAATGAAATTTGAAAATTTCCCAACTTACATTTTAGTCTAGGACCTCCTTGTGTAAAGTGGTTTCGTCTTTTAATATATCATCAGCTAAACTACCCTTAATCGAATGAAATGGATTAAAATCCATTAAAATTAAAATCAAAATTATATTGGAAAATTTTTATAATAAAATTAATTGACATGTGTTTTGACAAACCTATATCGACATACTAGATTCTAAAACTGAATGTCACAAGTAAACAAAAATTATTCATAAAAATTACTTTTTATTAATTAAAAGATTACCTTTTCACTGTCCATGGGTTTTGGACTTAATGAAATAATAGAGGAGAAGGTGCAAATATGGAATATGCTTGTAATATGGAATACATCGGTTTTGACTAAACCAAGTAAGGTCCTCGGTCGAAAATCGGCTAAATTTGTGAACGCTTGCCATCTTTATTGGAGGCGATCCACCCGTACCGTTTTAGTATGATTTTAGTTTACCACATGTGTACATGTGAATTTCGTACATTGATAATTTTAACACGTAAGTGAATATGCAAGCCTAATTTTTTATTTGCACGTTTTTATTTAAATATTTGTTACGATGCCATTTATATAAACTAAAGTTTAAGATAACGTTGTATTTGTTTAGTTTTTTGTTATGATACGGTAGATCTAGCCTAAAATATTGATGACATTGGTTGTCGGTAATATGGAATACCAGTATTGTATGTACCAGTACCAGTGCAGGCGCCGGAAAAGACGAGTATATTTGCGACTGGTGCAAGTAATATGTTAATCTAGGACCTTATAGTTAGTTTAAGTTTTAGGAACAATAAGTTATTTAATTATTTCTTAGATATTTAATGTATTCCATATTTGCACCACCTTTTCTTAGGCGGCCATTTCGTAGTTTTTTTTTCAAACTTTTTTTTTGTAAAAATGTTTTAGTTAATTACACATTTGTTTTTAGATTATGGTGTCTACTTGTCTGAAGTAACTTTTACCTAAATTTGGCTTAATTCTATTCGCTAAAAAAATTTTTATATACCAAACAAAATGGTATTCCATATTTGCACCTTCTCCTCTAGGTTTTCTCATGTCTTTTCAAAATTCATCAACAAAATCCAAGAACCAAAAATTGTGGCCCGTAGCAAAGATACATCGAAGTTCAATATGGTTTGGCAAAACAATAAAAAGGGTGCGGTTCGAATTACCGGAACAGGATTTTACCATTTTGAAGTGGATTATAAAAGATGAGGGTCTAATTAGCGTATAAAAAAATAAAATTTGCGGTCGGTTCACACAATATTGAAAAAACGGCTTTAAAGTTAATTTGGAATGCAATTTTATCACTGGCTCTTTTGAACTGTAACCCCGCCCCCAAAATTGAAAGAGTATGTGGCGACTGTAAATATACCAGAATCTCGTTTTTTACAACGAATTATGAAAGATAATGGTGTAATTAGCTAATAAAAGAATTAAATTTGTGATCGGACAACAAATTTCCGAAAAAAAATCACTTTTTGTGTGAATTCGTTTCGGAGGTGGTTGCGCTGTCAAAACCTACTCTCCGCACCCGCCCTCGCCCCTCCGGGGCTCGTACGGGGCTTCGAGCGGTTTTGACACGCGCTAAACTCATTAAAAACATCCCTTAAGCGGCTCCAACTCGAAAATTTTGAAAGTTGACGCGACGGATCTCTGAGAGCGACTGGTATCTCCCCACCACTAGTCACTGTCGACCCAGGCACAGCACACGTACCGCCAACAGAATGAACGATATCTTTTCATTTTAATACACTTACATGTATTTCTTATGGAAATTTGCAATTTTCAAAATTAAATTGTGGGCCTTATTACAACTCCGACAAGATTGATCCTCACCTTAAAGAGCTTGTATTTTGTGTTCTTTCGTTTTGTAAAGCCATTTCTATAAGAAAAAGTGTATTTTTGAGTCCGGTAAATCGAACTCTACCCCAATAAAAATATATATGAAAAGCTAAAATCCATAAATTTCACTGTCTATGCGGGTTGTAGACGAGAGGAAATCAAAAAGATTCTAAGTTTGTAGCAATAATTGCATTAATATTAATTTTGCCACGCTAGCCGCTTGATTGATCGTTGATGTTATTACACGATCAGCTAACTCTTATACATTTAAGTATTTAGTCGAAGTGCGAGGGGTGGTTCGAAAACTGTCGTGATTCGTAATTTAAATATTTTAGTATTTTAATATTAAATATTATAATGACCAACTCTCATTGGTTAAATTTTTCACCAATTTAAAATTTATAATTTATAAAAATTAAATAAATCATTTTCTTTAATTTGGAGTTGATTAAAATAATAATAAAATTGAAGTCTTCCTCTAAGTTTTTTATTTTTTGACGCACGTTTTGAAAATTATTTTAATAATTTATTATTTATGAAAGAATTTCATTATGAAAATTGTTCAGTTTTTTCACATGTTTAAACAGATTATAACACTCATATTTTTTGGAAATTTTGGAAATTTTCACGTTTTGGAAATTCTTTTAATAATTTATTATTTATGAATGAATTTTATTATGAAAATTGTTCAGTTTTTCACATGCTTAAACTGACTATAACACTCATATTTTTTGTATGACGGCTCATCTTTTTCTTGGTCGTCCAACATCTCTGCGTCCTTGAGGTTTGTATCTGTAAGTTTGTATAAAAATACATAAGTTAAAAAAATTGTCTATAATTCTCAATTATATAAATAATTAAAATTTTATTTTTTACATTTTACATTATAACAATATTGCATTACTATATTGACATTATAGTGGAAATCGCACAAAAAGTAAAAATATTTAATATTATTAATTAATTCAAAGAAATCGTTTCAAACATTTCATTAATTTTGTATTTGTATTATCCATTACTATTCAGTAAACTATAGATATTTATTCAACAAATCGTTAAAACAAATTCAATGATTCAACTAATTTGTTTCTATGATTTGTTTACTTCTTCAATGTTAAAATCATCTGATTTAGTTTAAATGAATTATCTATTCTGATTCAATCAATTTGTTTATTATGATTTCAACTAATCTTTAGTTTAAATCGTAATTTTTTCTGTGTAATATTTACTAACTAAATAAGTTCAGATTTAATATAGAATAAAAATTGTAGCCAAAATTCACAAATAAAACTGTAAGTGTGTTTACACAGAGTGAAAAACTTGTTATTGTGTGAAATTTAATAACAGTTTGATAAGTCTGCATCTATAATATAAAAGTACAGTCAAACCTGTTTAATTCCATCAAATACATACATACTGTGTAACTGTCAGAACCTCTCAGGAGAACCAAACTAATCCTTTACAGAGAGGTTTGGAGGAACTGGGAGAGACCTATGTCCAAGAGGGACGAATGCAGGCTGATGAAGAATATTTTTGAAAGAATTCCTTTACGCGATCCCTATCTCCGTACAAAAACAGGTTTGAGTGTATTTAAAATTGGTTTTGGTTTTCAAAATGATATAAATTTATTTAATATTTGTGCATTTGAATTACAACAATGACATATGTAATCAGTGTCCCCATGAAGCCAAACAACAAGGAGTAACCGATATTAAAAAATTGTGCTGCTGAGAGGTTAGGATGTTGACGAGTTGCTTGGTGCGCCAACAATATCAGCTCTTCTCGAAAAACACGTTGCAGTTTGTCGTTCTTTATTGCCGAAATATGAAGCAACAAATCGTAACATACACTTGCTGTACGCTTAGCCTCCGCGGTAGCCATTTCACAGCTTGCAGCTATCACAATTCCCATTACCTAAAAATTGTTGAGTTAGTACACATGAAGCATAAAAAAAATAATCAGATAATATCAATCACACCGACGTAAATAAGAATAATTCGGATTTATTTAGAATATACATTTCTGTATCACAAACGAAGTACGGTTAAGCATAAGGAAATACAGCTAATGTAACTATAAATATTATATAAAAAAATAATTCCAAAAAATGATTATTGTACTCTTTTGAGAACAAATCTTTGATTAAACTTTCAAAAATTGTAATATGGCAATCAAAATTCTAATAAAAAAATAAGTAAGTGCTATTCGAACAATTTGTTAAAATTATCCATAGTTTTAATAATTTCACACATAAGAAGCTCCCTAATTATGGCTTTGATTAGTGATAATAAATTCTATCCTGTTATTCCAATTTGAGAAACACTAATAAACGTCACCACCTTATTACGCCCCTGGCTGATATAAAAATCTTAAATTAATCGTTACGTAAACATATTTCATTTTGGTATTATTGTTGGCAGGATAGTTAAGAAATACGTATAAAAAGAGTGACAAGTGAAAGAATTGAAAAGTAATTGTGATTGAAAATAAATATTGATTGATTAAAAATGTTAACGAGTTTTGAATTGTACTTTATTTAAATACATTTACTTGAATTTATCATAAATTAATCATCACGCTAACTTACATAATATATTAATAAAAAAAAACAACAAATATATTAAATATTGTTTATTTATGAATCACTAATTGTTCTTGCGAACCCAACTTACTTATTTTTACTTACAACTAAACAAAATCTTATGGCTAAACACTTGAATATTTAATTTATATTTTTCCAAACAATGGAAAATTCATGCTATGAGGTTTCATTGCCTGCTTTTCGGAAACACACCAAACTAAAATTTTGGCTGTCCTTTGATTTAATAAATTGTTTTTACTACTAAATGTTCTAATGGAATTGGCCTGATACAATCCCCGGTAAGTTATCTTATCGTTTGACTACAAAAATTTCATTTTTACATTTTTTAGGCTTTTCCGCTACACAAATCTGTCATGAAGTGACCAAAATTAGAAGTCATGTAATTGTGACATTATAATATCTATTTTGGCGCAGTAAAATATACAAAAATTAAACTCACCAAAATTATCCCTGACCATAGCATAAATACGCAATATAATATTTTAAAAGAAAGGTCTCCATAAAAATGGTCGTTGTTTTTTATCGGCAAACGCATCATTGATACAGGTTTCCAAAATATATAAAATGGTGATTAAAATATCCACAAAGAAAAAAAGGATTTGCCATCCAAACAATGTGTTAAAATTATCAACTGATTTTGTCAAAGTACAGTATAGTTTCCTCAATTTAGTCGGAGTCCATAGAATGGCTTCCTCTTCGTTATATATTTTTTCCAAGTTATTGTTGAAACTTTGGTACAATGCTTTAAACCCACGAACATAATGATAAACTATTAAAAACATGGTTGTTTTTATCATATGATGAAATTCGGAAAATAATATTATTTTCCATACTGTAAATTCTCGATAAACAGGTGCAATCATAAACGGGGTACACATAACCAGGGTAAGAAATAGCTTCATTAATATTAATAGTTTATTAAAATCCCAAAATTTAGGAGTTTTTACTGGAAGTAAAGTTGTTTCGTTTTCTGAAAATTGTTTCACAAATGATATGTACATGGTCCCCTTCCATAGTGAAATCCTCAACATAGCAACTAGAGGCCACAATGTGTGGACGACATTAGAACTTACAGTGATGATTGTTATTACATTGTTACCACGATCTTGTATAGCTAACAAGGAAGTACATATAATATGTGAAATTACAATACTGAGAATGCTGACGTAAAATTTATGTAAGCATCGACGTATGAAATATTGGGACCCAGTACCAATCGGAGGTATAATGCTCATGCAAACCGCCCATCGATGGAGAAAATGTTTCTAACCATCTTGATTTTTATGTATTCATAATGTAGTTTATTAAAAGAATGATGTCGAAGAGATCACTTCACTGTAGAAACGTGATACTGTTAGTTTATTGTTATGTCTCGTACGTACATATGCTGCTTAAAAGAAATAAAAATTATAACGATAATATAATAATACTAATTTAAAACCTTGAAGTAAAATTTTATACCACGTCAGTCCACAAATTTTGTTACAAAAATTATATAGGCCAAGTTGGGAAGTGATGGTGATACCAAGGTAATTTGGTGAATCGAATGTTTTTTATTAGATGATAGATGTTTATATTAGTATCAATTACATGTACTTCTAAATGTCATTCTCAAATCTTAAATTAAAATTATTTTATTTTAAATTATTTAAAAAAATTATAAAATTTAATTTGTGGTTGTTATGGTCAAACTGCGTATTTAGAAAAGTAGTTTTCATTATATGTAGAAAATATAATATATTTATTTACAGACATTCATTATGGTAAAAACCTTTCATATAAATAATAAATAAGTAATTATTTTAACATAAACGTTGTAATATTATTTTCCACTACACCATAAACACTATCATTTCAACGTGTTATCGAACTGTGAACCACGCCTTCTGTCACCTGAGGTGAATAATATTTTATTATTCACTAGTAGTTAATAATGAACATAAATGCGTAGTCCGGAAACTGCCATTTGAAAGAAATTTATGTGTAAAACGAATTAGCATAACCAAGAAATTCTATCAATAGTGTTTAAATAATTAAAATCGGTCTATAAATAAGATTAATTTGATATTTAAAATGTTGATTAAATTAATTTTACGTTTACAATTAGTCAAACTAGACAAAATTATTATGTCAACTAATTATGACTGAAACTTCTATAATCGATTATTAATATTTAATTACATATAATATGTCAAAATTAGTGAAACATTTTGACAAAATAGTGTCAACATTAGCAAAACAAAAACTATCAATAGTTTTAATAATTTGATAATAAATTAATTAAAACATTTTAAGCAATTGTATTACATTAAACAAAAACTATATTATTATAAAGTAAATAAATAATTAAAACGATTTATTTATTACAACAATTATAGTTAAAGAGTATAACACCTTATTGAAAAAATTGTATATAACTGCGTTAAATTCCCGATTAATCGGTGCTACGCACCTTGGGATTTAATCTGGCCTAGTTATAACACTATGCTTCACTACCTTGGTGTATAATATACTATTAGTAACTTTAGTTTTACATTTTCAAATTGAAAAGTAAATCTGGTACATTTAAATTTAGCACATTTTTCAAACTTAGATAAGTTGCGCCATCTCGGTACGGTGTGATGTAATAATCACGCGAATGGCTTTTCCGGTTAAGCTCAATTGGTGTTTGGTTCCCGGCTAATAGTAGATGAAATGTACAGAGGGTTTTATAATAACACTAGCTATCTCTCCCATATTAAAAGGGACGGATTGTAAATTTTTCTATAAGAACGATGGCGAAGACTAATGTGTATAGAAAATACTTAAACCGGTATTCTGTAACTAATCCAAAACAAAAAAGTAAAGTAATATATTTTATTAATCGTACATGTTATGACTTACCATCTCGCCTATATAGCATTCGCCAACAAACCATAGTGGTATCGAAGATATTAATTTAAAGTTCACCTTACATATATACAGCGTAACCCACAAGATCTCGGACAAACATATTTTTCTCTTTTCGCGAAAATCATTGAATTTTTCTGAAAAATAATATAGTAATCCGATTCTAGAACTATAAAGATCGTAAAACAAAAAGCAAAAAATTAAACAATCAGTTTGTGAGTAACAAAATGTCAAAAATCGCGTCGCAATTTTATCGTCATTTAAAGTTGTAAATCGTCAATGTGAAATGGTTCGATGGTTAAAATTTTTCGACAAACCGTTTCCTAAGTCCTCAAACAATTCAAAGAACTTGGTAATATGGAAGACCGACCCGGAAAAGCAAAAAAATGTTGTGCCAACACTCGCCGGAATAGCAATATCATCAAACTTTGGATTCAAAGAAATCCGAGACTGTCGATGTGAAAAGTGGCTCGTGAAACCGGAATCACGCGAGAGTAGGCTCGACGAATAGCTAAAAATGTACTTAAAAAGAAGCCTTATAAGTTGCGAAAAGCCCAAATGCTAACTGATAAAAACAAGCGAGTACGTCTTTAACGATGCCGTGTTCTTCTATATCGCACCGCTGCTCAAAATGGAAAATTTCAAATTTTTAAATTGAAATTGAACAATTTTACAATTATTGTCAAAATGATAGGTATTGGTCAGAAAAGCACCCGAACCTTCTGCCATCGTTGTTCATCGCCAATACCCAAATCTGTCATGGTTTGGGGCGTATTTGTGCTACCGGTAAAACACCTTTAGTTTTGTGAAGAAGAGTAAAATTAACAAGGAAATCTGCCACCGGGATACTTTAAAGGCTGTAGTTCTTCCGTGGGCCTAACAGCACTTTGGTGACCAACATTGGACCTTTCAACAAGACTCTGTACCTGCCCACAGGTAAAAACTACGCAAGAGTGGTGAGAATCAATTTTCCTGATTTTATCAGTTCCGCTGAATGGCCTCCATACTCACCAGATCTCAACCCAATGGATTACGCCATATGGTCAATTTTAGATGCCTGATCCTGTGCAAAACCCACAAAAGTTTGGAATCACTAAAACAATCTTTGCGTCAGGAATAGTACAAAATATCCCTTGAAGAGGTACGAAAACAGCCAAAATTTCATTGACGTTTAAAGCTCTGTATCCACGCGAAAGGAAGCCACTTTCAAATTTTATAATTTATGATGTACATAAGGTTGTTGCTAATTGTTATTATTTTTAAATTTTTCAATTGTTGCGTTTAAATTTTTTTTTTAAACGTTTGTTCGAGTTCGCGTGGTCACGCGGTAATTGGCTTTGAGGAGTTTACCGTTACGTAACCTCACTCCTTTATCCTTACTCTTTTTATTTTTCCAGACATCAGTACTCAACTTGCAATAAAGATTGAGAAGAAGAGAAACGTGCTAAAACACTTGTCATGCTTTATTTTATTAAAAATACACTTTAAATTATTTATTTTATAATTTATATTACAATGTTAAATATTTTCACATTTCCAAATTATAGTTTTCTTTTGAAAGTTTAAATACCAAAGTATAGGGTTTATTATACAAAACATCCTAAAGAGGGTAAAGCTCATGGAGGTACAGCTCTGATTATCCGCGATAACATAAAACACCACGAATCCGCACCATATCGGACGGAACACTTACAAGCTACCAGTGTCATATTGGAGGATGCTGTGGGAGACTGTACTGTTTGTGCTGTATACTGCCCACCAAAACACAACACCAAAAAGGAAGAGTATGAGCAATTCTTGGACACACTCGGAAACAGATTTATAGCTGGTGGCGACTATAATGCCAAACATCCGATGTGGGGCTCCAGGTTAACTACAACAAAAGGCAGAGAGTTACTCAAAGCCCTCCAATCTAAAAACCTGAAAATCATATCTACCGGAGAACCAACTTACTGGCCATCTGATAGACAAAAAACACCGGATGTCATTGACTTCTGCATCACAAAGAATGTCGACACTAAAAGAATCAAAGCTGAGTCCTGCCTGGACCTCACATCGGACCATTCGCCAATAATTGTTAGTGTATTTACGCAAATAGTTAGGAAAAGCAAACAGCCATCACTACATAGCAAAAACTAATTGGAACACGTTCCGAGAAGTCCTCGATGAATTAATAATACTTAAGAGACCTTTGAAGACAAAATTCGATCTAGAAGCGGCAGTAAATGACCTCACTGTAAGTATCCAACAGGCGGCATGGAGAGCTACACCAGACTCATATGTCAGCGATATTGAAGAAAAACCACCAGAAGTAATACGACACAAAATAGCTGAAAAAAGAGCTATACGAAAACGTTAGCAAGAAACAAGATATCCCGCGAAAAGCAAAACTCAATAAAGTCACCAGGGAATTGAAAGACATGATTACAAAAGTAAAAAACGATAACATCCAAGATTACTTAAAAAACCTGAGTCCAACAAATGCTACCGACTACTCTTTGTGGAAGGCCACTCGAAAAATCAAAAGACCACAACAGCCGGTGCCGCCCATCAAGGACGATAACAATGTGTGGGCCAGAAGCGATAAGGAAAAAGCCAACGTTTTCGCAAATCATTTAACAATATCTTTCAACCCAACCCATCTATCATCACTATGGAAGAAGAAAGAGAAATAACAGAATATCTCGAGGCTCCATTCCAAATGGATCTCCCCATTACCAACTTTAAAACGCAAGAAGTCAGAAGGATAATTACAAAGGAGATTCCAACAAACAAAGCTCCTGGATTCGATTTAATTACTGGGAAGGTACTGCAAGAATCGTCCAATAAGTGTTTTAACGCCATAACACAGATATTCAATACAATCTTAAGAATAAACGAATTTCCTGAACAGTGGAAGGTGGCCCAGATAGTAATGATCCTCAAACCAGGCAAAAAACCCGAAGACGTAAAATCGTACAGGCCTATTAGCTTGCTCCTCTACTGTCCAAAGTTTTCGAAAGGTTGTTATTAAAACGACTAAAACCTGTAATAGACAACAAAAATCTACTGCCAAATCACCAATTTGGATTCCGGAACCAACATGGAACAATCGAGCAAGTACACCGGGTAGTAAAACAAGTAAATCGAGACCTAGAAAGTAAACGCTATTGTTCGGCAGCTTTTCTCGACATCAGCCAGGCATTTGATAAGGTGTGGCATGATGGTCTGCTCTACAAATTAAAGAAGAATATTCCATATCAATTTTACTTAATCCTGAAATCTTACTTAAGTAATAGATATTATCTCATTAAACATCAAAACGAATTTACCGATTTACATCCTATCTACTCAGGTGTACCCCAGGGTAGTGTCTTGGGTCCTATTTTATACCTGCTGTACACGCATGATCTTCCAACGACAAGACTCACAACAGTCGCCACCTTCGCTGACGACACCGCCATCCTATCCTCCCATGTTGATGCTACATCTGCATCCCGTAATCTACAAGCTAATTTAACGCAAATCGAAAACTGGTTAAAAAAGTGGAGAATTAAGGCTAACGAGACCAAATCGGTACATTTGACGTTTACTTTGAAAAGAAACACTTGTCCACCCGTTAAACTGAATGGCTGTCAACTTCCACAGGTGGAAGATGCAAAATATCTTGGGATGCATCTCGACAGACGGCTTACGTGGCGTAAACACATATTTACAAAGCGAAAACAACTTGGCTTAAAATTCAGACAAATGTACTGGTTGATAGGTAGACATTCACAACTATCCATAGAAAGCAAGGTGCTGCTGTATAAGACTATCTTGAAGCCGATTTGGACTTACGGCATTCAGCTTTGGGGCTCCGCAGCCAACTCCAATCTTGAAATCTTACAAAGATTTCAAAATAAAGTGCTACGCGTAATCGTCGACGCGCCGAGATACGTTCCTAACAATATCATCCAACATGACATACCGTTACCTTCCATCAAACAGGAAATCGAAAAGTTCAGTATTAAATATCGTGATAGACTCGCAGTTCACCCTAATACTCTCGCTACTGAACTATTTACAAACAACTACAGTGCATCGCGCAGACTAAATAGGTTCATACCGGATGACTTAGTGAATAGGTTCAAACTTGAAGACAACAAATAAGTGCACATATTTAAGGAGATTGCTTACTGAAGCAATACTCTACTTGTCTTGTATTAATTACTTTAAATTTAAATAATTTGTAAAATATAAAGCTTATTGTCATGGACAGATTACTTGCGTAAAGGAGTTAAAAAAAAAATTAATTTTAATTTTAACAATAATAACAAGAAAGAAAAATACGTGCAATAAACACGTGCCGTGCCATACTTTATTTTATTTAAAATGCACGTTTTCTATTGGTTACTTAACTAAACGACTCTTTAAATACGTTAATATTTCCGGGCGGAAGAGAGAACCCAGAAATTAAAATTGAAATAAAACCTGTAAGATTAAAAAATCTTTGTATGTATTTTTATAATTTATATTTTAATATTAATATTTTTTACATTTCAAAATTATAGTTTCTTTTGAAATTTTTTTGTATTTTCGCAACACCACGTGGGTGTTTATAAAAAATTTCTAATTTTAAATCTTTCTTCAGTATTACACCTATTTATTATTTGTTATAATTTATTAATTAATTTTAATTTTAACAACAATTAATTTTTCGAGGCGCGTTTTGGAAATTCTTTTAATAATTTATTTATAAATGAATTTTATTATGAAAATTGTTCAGTTTTTTCACACGTTTAAACAGACTAAAACATTCATATTTTTCTTAATAAATTGAATAATTAATAATTAATTTTTGAAATTTATGGAATTCTTGAATTAGAATACCAAACAACCATTATGTATGCAAATACCCTGATGGCCAGGGTTAAAGCGGTAGGGTTTACAAATGCATTGAAGGTGCGGTGAAATGCGGCAGCGGTTCGAATCCCGGTTAAGGTAAGTAAGAAAAAAAAGTAAGTATAATAAATTGTAATGATATAAATTTCCAATTATTATTTACAGGTACTCACCGCAGCAAAGAGATTTATAGGAAATATACAAGTAATTAATAATTTAATGTGTAAATATAAATGTTGAAATGCTAATAATGTGTATAAATAATGTGTAAATAAGAAATTAAATAATAAAAAAATTAAAAATACGTAAGTTGAAGAAATTGTCTATAATTCTCATATATATAAAAATTTAAAAATTATTTTTTCCTTTTTACATTGAAACAATATTCCATTACTTTTATATATTGATACTATAATGGAAATTTACACAAAGTGTAAAAATATCTAATATTAATTAATTCAAAGAAATCATTTCAAACATTCAACTAATTTTTGTATTTTGTATTATCTATCACGATTCAATAAACTATAGACATTTATTTCATCAAATCGTTAAAACAAATTCATTGATTCAACTAATTTGTATCTTTGATTTGTTTACATTTTAATCTTAAAATCATCTAATTTAGTTTAAATGAATTATTCAACTTGATTCAATGGCTAAAATTCAATCAATTTCTTTATATGATTTCATCTAATCTTTAGTTAAAATCGTAATTTTTTTCTGTGTATAACTTTCAAAATAACTGACATGCGGTATAATTAATTTTTTATTTGTAAACAATTTCTAAGCAAGTAAATTGAATAATTATTATTGACAAAAGAGTAAGTTTTTATGGTTAAATCATATTATTACAGTGGCGTTTAAATTGTGTAGAGTGAGAGAATTTTAATGTGTAAAGTCTGCATAATATGTAAGTATTTAGGAATTTGTTTCGGTTTTCTAAATGACACGAATTAATTATTTACTTATGAATTTGTACTATAACAATGACATATGTAATCAGTGTCCCCATAAAACCAAACAAGAAAGCGTAACCGATCTTAAAAAATTGTGCAGCTGAGAAGTTAGGATGTTGGTGGGTTGCTTGGTGCGCCAACAATATCAGTTCTTCTCGAAAAATACGTTGCAATTTGTCATTCTTTATTTCCAAAGTATGAAGTAACAAATCGTAACACAGACTTGCTGTACGCTTAGCTTCCGTGGTAGCCATTTCACAGTTCACTACTATCGCGATTCCCATTACCTAAAAATAGTTGAGTTTAGTACACATGATAAGAAAACACAAAAATAATCAGAACAGTTTGGATTTATCTAGAATAGAAGTTGATCCTGAGAAGGCCGTAGGAATGGCGGAGAAGGCTAACAGTCAAAAGCTGCCGTTTTGGTGGAATGAGGACATTGCAGATCTTTATTGAACATAAAAGTGATTTATACCACAAGTGACTCTCGCAGAAAATGGAGAGATCTTTACAAGAGTATAAACAAATAAAAAATAGCCTAGTGCAATAGTGAGACATGGGAATGAAAATGCTTAGAAATAGATGGAAAGATAGGAAATGCTCAAGTCACAGAGGCATGGAGTTTCTTAAAAAGTATCAAAAGAGAAGATATTGTAGTAATACAACATTGATTACAACTACACAATGAACTATACACTGTAAAGACCTTCTGGTGGAAAACAGACAATAATACAGCCAAGAAGAAAATAGATGGACAAGTAAAAATTTAAACGAGGAAGTAACTAAAAACAAAATAACGACTTGCCTGAAAAGAATGAGAAAAAATTCCGGTGGAACTGCAGAAATACGGTGGGCTACATCTGATAGAAAGACTGCTAGTACACATTAGAAATGGGATAAATCTGTCGCGGGCGTTTACCTCCACTAAGAGCTTAAGACGTAGTCTTTTCCTACTTCTCTTCAATGCTTACCTGGAGATAGGGCTGAATAAGTGAGAGAGATGAGTCAGGGGTATGGGTGTACCCATAGGAAATGAGTATGCTTTACACTAAATTTTGCCGATAATAAGGTAATAATAGCTCAGAATGCATACGATCTAGAATTTATGCTGAGAAGACTAAATGACAGCTATCAAAATGTGATCTTTTAATAAAATTTTGCAAAATCGGAATACCAAGCCAGCTTGGTGGAATAGCCACATTCGATAAAACCCAAAAATACATAGAAAACAATGGCTGAATCAGTGTTGTGTTATGTTATGGAAGTAAAGCCATGGGTAATGAAAGAAGATATAATAAAACAGATGTAATCACTGAAATGGCCACCTGAGACGAAGTTTTAGAATATCAAGAATAGAGCATAATATAACAAATAATCAAATTTGTAGAAGAATGGGGTCCAAGATACAATAAATGATATAATAGATTGCAGCCTGGAAGGCGAAAAGAGGTAGACCAAGGAGATTATGGAACGATGAGATAAGAAAGGGTATGGAAGACCTTAAATTAATCGTTACGTCAACCTACTTTATTTTGGTATTATTAAATTGGCGGTGCAGTTAAGAAGTGGGTATAAGAAGAGTGGTAAGTACAAGTATTGAAGAGTAATTGTAATTGAAAGTAAAAATATTGACCGATTAAAAATGTTAACGAGTTTTGATTGTATTTTATTATTTACTTGAATTTATTGTAAATCAATTCATCGCGCTACCATCTATTTCGGTGCAGTAAATTATACAAAAATTAGACTCACCAAAATTATTCCAGACCATATCATTAAGACGCAGTATAATATTTTAGAAGAAAGGTGTTCACGCAAATGGTCATTGTTCCTATCAGCGAATATACCATTGATAAAGGTTTCCAAAAAATATAAAATGGTGCTCAAAATATCTATGAAGAAAAGAAATATTTGCCATCCAAACAATGTGTTAAAATTATCGACAGATTTTGTCAAAGTACAGTATAGTTTTCTCAGTTTAGTCGGAGTCCATAGAGTGGCTTCCTCTTGGTTATATATTTTTTTCAAGTTATTATTGAAACTTTGGTACAAAGATTTAAACCCATGAACATAATGATAAACTATTAAAAACACAGTTGTTTTTAACATGTGACGAAATTCGGCAAAAAATATTATTTTCTCTATCGAGAATGTTCGATATTCCTGTGTAATCATAAACGGGGAAAATAAACCTAGGGTAATAAATAACTTTATTAATATTAATTGCTTATTTAAATCCCAACATTTATAAGTTTTTGCTGGAAGTAAAATTGATTCGTTTTCTGAAAATTGTTTAATAAATGATATGTACTTGGTAATCTTCCATAGAGAAATCCTTAACATAGAAACGAGAGGCAATAATGATTGGGCGACAATAGCACTTGCATTGATGAATGTTAATATATTGTTACTATCATCTTGTAAAACTCTCAAGCAAATATATATATTATTTGCAAGAAATATAACACTGAGAGTGCAAACGTAAAATTTGTGTAAGCGTCGATACATGAAATATTTGGACGCAGTACCAATTGGAGGTGTAATGGCCATGCAAACCGCCAATCTATTGAGAAAGCTGTTTTTCTCCATCTTGTTTTTTACGTTTTCATAATGTAGTTTACTAAAAAAAAATTGTACTAAAATGATCACTTTATTGTAGAAACATACAATACTCATAAGTTATGTACATGAGAGTGTTTCAAAAAAGTATAAAAATGATAATATTATACTTATGAACGATAGTATAATAACATTAATTTGAAACTCTAAATGTAAATTTTATGCTACGTAAGTACATAAATTAATACTTCTGTTTATTACTGAAAATTATATAGGGTAAGTTGGGGAGTGATGGTGATACCAGGTAATTTGGTAAATCGAATTTTTTCCCTTATTAAGTGATTGATGTTTGTAGTAGTATCAATTAATTATTTGTACTTCTTAACGCCATTCCCAAAACCCTAAATTAAAATAAGTATATATGTATTTATGTACATTATGTACATAATATTATATAATTATTATTAAAAAGTTATGAAAAATGTTGTCTGTAGCGGTTATTAGTATAATACAGGTTGGTTGTAAAGTATTTAAAGCAAAAATGAAAGAATGTGAACTTTTAAATGAAATTAGTTTTTTTATTCAATATAATCTCCCTCAATTTCAATACACTTATTCCAATGATCCTGCAATAATTTTATTCCATCTCTGTAATGATTTTCTGGAAACTCTGCAAAATACTGTTCCACGACTGAAATAGCTTCTTCATTCGATGAAAAACGCTTTCCACGAACGAATTGTTTCAAGTTTCTAAAGAGGTAGTAGTCGCTAGGAGCCAAATCTGGCAATACGGTGGATGTTCAAGCAATTCGTACTTTAGTTCATTGAATTTTGCCATTGTTAAAACACTTTTGTGGACAGGTGCGTTGTCTTGGTGAAAGATGATTTTTTTATGTTGCAAACCGGGTCTCTTTTCACGAATTTGTTCGTTCAATTGATCCAAAAGGTTACAATAATATTCAGAGTTAATTGTTTTACCTTTTCAAGATAATCAATCAATAAAATCCTTTTGCATCCCAAAAACTGATGCCATAACCTTTTTTGCTGATCGTCCTGACTTCACCTGTTTTGGAGCTGAACAACCAGCCTCAGTCCACTGTAATCGTTCTTGTTTCAATTTAGGATCATGGTGGTAGATCCAAGTCTCATCCATAGTTACAAAACGACGCACAAAATCGATTTTATTCTTATTAAAAAGATTCAAATGATGCTGAGAAATTTGCTTTCGTGTGAGTTTTGTTGAATTGTTAACGAATGCGGCACTAACTTTCCAAACAGCTTTTTCATACGTAATTCTTTATGTAAAATATAGAGTACTCGTTCGTCTGAGATGCCTATGGTATTAGCAATTTCACGCTTAGTCAAACTTGGATCTTCACTAACAATATTATGTACTTGTTCAATGATTTCTGGTGTTGTTGCAGTTTTGGTCGTCCACTACGTGGTTCATCTTCAACGCTTGTACGACCACGTTTAAACTCTAAAACCCATCGATGTACAGTTGGAAATGAAGGAGCAGATTCTTTTAACACGCTCACCATTTTTGTATGAATTTCTGTTGCTGATAAACCTTCCAAAACAAAGAATTTTATCACTGCACGATACTCAGTTTTTTCCATTGTTAAAAAATACACCGACACGTCGACTTCAAATGGCTTGTAAACAATGAATGAATTGACAGATCGAAATAAAATTTTAGTAGGTTCATATGAAAGATCAAATATCAAAATGACGTATGAATTTTGATTCCTCTACTGCTTAATAGGTGTCGCTTTCAGTACTTTTCAACCAACTTGTACACATATGTACATATATGGGTATTACAGTAGTGTTATAAATGTTTATTAGCTTCTGAAATTATATTATAAGTATTAAATAATTTTCAAATATTACAAGTTATATGAAATTTGATTTAAATTTGATAATTAGTTAATTAAATTTTTCCAAACGTACATATTAGTCCATGATATAATGTGTACACACATATTTCATGCTTTCTGGCATTCTTCAGATGGACCCGGATGAGAACTGAATAAAAAATGTAAAAAATTTCGGAAAAATGTATTTAAATACGACTGCATAGTATGGTAGTCTGTATTACATATTTTTGCGTCCATAAAGTACCAATTTACTGTACTAGCAAAATAAAGTATGTAACTTTATTTTCAATACTGTCAAAATCAGTATTTGTTTATCGTCCTTATCAGCTAATATTGCTCATAGAAAATCTTCTGTTGATTTAACTAATTTTAGTCTTCATAATTACATAATAAACTACATCAACGAACAATTATTAATAACACACTATTGCTTATTATTATAATAATTATTACTTCTAATATTTTTCATAAGTCAATTATGCCCGGTTGCTGCGCACTATTTAAAAACATCTTGCATGTCAAATTTAATATTATAAAAATTTAAAAACTTTTAATTAATTTGCCCGTTTGTATCGCACTATTTTAGAAAAGTTGAAGTTTCAAAAAGTCGCACCGCTAATAAAAATGTTTGAATTATACAACATACTAAAAGAAAAATTAATTATTTTGTATTAATAATTTATAATTCTTACGTCAAAACAATACTCGTATTTGTTCGTAAACACGAACAACATATGATCGCTAAAAAATCTTAGATTTCAGAATTTTTTTCAAGTTTGTTCTGCATGCACCTAAGTATTGTGCTCAAATATAAGATCTTTTAGCGCTCGTACTTTGTTCGTCTTTACGAACGACTACCAGTATATTTTGACGTAAGAATAATTAATATATTTTCAGAATAATTAATTTTTGCTTTATATTGTATAATTCAAATGTTTTTATTAGCGGGAACTTTGTGAAATTTTAGTTTTCATATATGATTTTTATACAATACTTCGAAAGTAATCTGAAAGGTTACTTACAGATTATTGAATCAAGATCAAGATCAATCGCTACTAATCAAGAGTCGGATTCACACAAAAGTGAATTTTTCCGAAATTTATCGTCCGATCACAAATTTAATTTTTTTATTAGTTAATTAGACCCTATCCTTCATAATTTCTTATAAAAACAGGATTCTGGTATCTTTACTGTCCTCATAACCTATTTTAATTTCGCTGGGCGGGGTTACAGTTTAAAAGAGCCAATGACAAAATTGCATTTCAAATTAATTTTAAAGCCGTTTTATTCAAAAATTTTATTTTTTATACGCTAATTAGACCCTCATATTTTATAATCCACTTCAAAAATAGTAAAAATCTCGATCCGGAAATTCGAACCCAAACTTAAAATTAAAATAAATTAAATTACTAATTTACGAATAAAATTCTTGAATCGAGAATATTCATTCTAATAAATAATGATTATTTAATTGCATCGTAAATTTATTCTTAAATCAACGAAAGTTGTTCTAGCAATTTATAATCAGCAATTATTTTTTGAATAGAGCTCCATTATTTTTAAGAACTATTTGTTTGTTTTGAAGCCACCTAAGCTAAATAAAAAAGTTAAATGTAAGTTTTGAACTGTAAGCTTTAGTTCAACTTATGTGTTATTGGAGTTACGATCATGCAATTTATTCTACTCGCAGACATTATGTAATTAACTCTTTGTAAGTCGAATTGCTTTGTAAAAATGATTGAACGGAGTAATATTTCAATTTTGGATGTGCTTCTTTTAGGTGAAAATAATATTACACAAACTTATCAAAAGTTAGTAGAAATTACGACTGTAAAGAAATTAGTTTCCTGTTTTTGTGATACTAAATCACGGTTTTTACCAGTCTAAAACACCATTATCAGATATTTCGTCTTAAACGCGTTCGGAAACATTGGCCGAAAAATTATTGGTGAGTACGTATTGAACGTATTTGGTTCAGTTTTATTTTTCAATACTAATTCAAAAATTCAAATTTTTTTTCGTCTAAATTCTAATTATAATAAAAAATTAATTTATCTAAAAAATTATATATTTAATGTTTCTATAACTTCAACCGATAATGAAAATGCCAAGATTTGGTTGAAATACGATCTCAAAAGAAATAATTGGACTAAATTATTGGAAATGGAAGATAAGAATTAAATTACGAAACCGACAGTGTTTTCAAACGAACTTCTTAAAAACAATCGAGGAGTGGTCTTTGTTTAAACATCCAAGAATTCAAATTACTAATAATAGTGAATTTTACGTGTGGACTCAAAATATTTCAGACAAATTTAATTTATTTATTAAATCTTTGGATTGTTGTTTCAAAATTTTTCATTGTTTTTAATTTCAATATCCCAGAGGATCTGAACTAATTTTGCTACTCATTCAAAAAATTATATCTATAAGGATTGTCCAAGAGTAATAAATATTATTTCTGCTATATTAACATTATAACTTTTAAATTTAATTTTATGTATATAATTTTTCTTGCATTAATTGTGTACGTTCTTTAATTTGTTATTTCACAATGTATGTATTGTTACATAATATACACAGTATACATAAATGTATATTAAACAATTTTCAATAGGTACATTATAGTTTTAAATATGACATTTACTTATTAAAAACATTATAAATTTTAACAAATACTTAACGGAAACAGTATTTAAAAAACAATATTTTAACTTTTGCCTTAACTTTTTATTCTTTATAACATTTTTAATTTAATTATCGAAACAAGCTGCCATATGTTTAAAATATAAGAATAGGCATACTAAACTAAAAGAAATGAGATTTTAAAACAAGAAGACTAAAGTTAATTTTAAGAATATTTATTCTAAAATTAAGAACTCTTCGAACCCTGAAAATAAGAATTTTTCGGTTTGAACTGAACTTTGCCGTGTATTGATTATCAGTTGAGAATTGGCATACTTAAATAGAAGACCATCTGCTGCTTGACTTAGAATTTCCCATTACTGCTTATTTTCTAAAACGATAGTTAAGTACAACATTATTATACCAGGTGTTCATTTTAAAACTTCCAGCAATTAATATCTCAAAACCAAAAGTCAGATGAAAAATGTTTCGAACGAAAGTTGTATGATAACGAAGGGGACAGAATATGGCATAATTTTTTCTTAATTATTGACCTTTTCAAGGTCATTTGAAGGTCAACTTTGGTTTTTAAATAGCACCTTAATTTTTTAGCAGATTCATATTTTGCATAAAAATAAACAACTTTTGTAGAAAATTTTTTTATCTCACATTAGGATTTTCGAGTAAGATGCGTTGAAACAAAATAAAACATTATTATCAACTAACCATTGTTAATCAAAATTTAATATTTACATGTTTTAGAAGGCTATTTATTAGTATTAAACAGTAGAAAAATGTTTGTAAGCGAGTGTTTTCATAACAAGTTTTCAAAATGTTCCCCATTTACAGCTAAACAATAATACAGCCTTTGTTAAACTCGTTTCTAACATTTTCAAAAGTTTCTTTCGTAATATTTTTGCAAGTCACTGTGATTTAAAATTTTAACTCTTCAATATTAGCTGGTACTGAGTCATAAATTACAGATTTTAAATGTCCCCATAAAAGAAATCAAGAGGAGTTAAGTCAGGGGACCTAGCTGGCCATTCTGTCGGTCTTCGTCTGCCGATCCACTGCCCTGAAATGTATCATTTAACCAGTTTCGAACAGGAATAGTATAGTGAGGAGGTGCGCCATCTTGTTGAAAATGCAAAACAGTTTTATCGAGCTCCAGGTATCCTTCTTCGTCACTTTGACTTTCTAACGAATCAACTATTAAAGGATAGATTGCATCTTCAAGCATTTCTAGATATTTTCGACCTGTTAAATTTCCATCAATAAATAATGGTCCAATAATTGTATCACCAAGTATACCAGCCACACGTTTACCTTCTGCGTCCACTTTGTATGTCCATCAGTAAACACATGAGGATTTTCATCACACCAATATCGACAGTTGTGTTTATTGACAAATCCAATTTAAAAAAAGGTTGACTCATCAGAAAAACAAGTCGATTTCAATAAATGTGGATGTGTAGTTAATAATTGAAGCATTTCTTCACTAAACTCCACTCGTCTGTCTGGATCATCCTCGGTCAAAGTTTGATGAATCTGCATTTTATATGGGTGAAATTTATGCAATTTTAGCGCCTTATGAACAGTGCCCACTGATAGACCACTAATAGCAGAAACTTCACGCACCGAACTATTAGGATTTGAAGCATAATGGCCTATAACTTCAATTTGAGCTAAGTCATCCAATATTCTAGTAGAATTTTGCGTGTTTTATTTTGACGGATCCTGTTTCCCGAAATTTTGAAACAAGGTCTATAACATACCTATGAGAGACATTTCTACCAGGTTGTCTCGCGTTGATTTAAAGATTTTGCAGTTCTTGCAGCATTTTCATTTTGAGCTCCGTACAAGAAAATTAATTCGATTCTTTCTTCTACAGTATAAACTCATTTTAATGATCTAATTGCGAACTTTTATAAGATCTAAAGCGAACGGGAAAATAAAAACTCACTGAAAATCACAAAACTAACAATAGTTGAAGAAACTAATGTCAATTTATTTGTTTTGACAGTGTTTTGTTTTCATTGTCCTAAAATTATTCAAGTTGAATAATAACAAAAGCAATAACAGCCTTCTAACTTTTAAAAAATAAATTTCGTTTATAATCAGCTGCAGTTTATTAAAATGTTTTATTTTGTTTCAACGCATCTTACTCGAAAATCCTAATGTGAGATAAAAATTTTCCTACAAAAGTTGTTTATTTTTATGCAAAATATGAATCTGCTAAAAAAATTAAGGTGCTATTTAAAAACCAAAGTTGACCTTCAAATGACCTGAAAAGGTCAATAAATTAAGAAAACAATTATGCCATATTCTGTCCCCTCGCTATCATACAACTTTCGATTCGAAACATTTTTCATCTGACTTTTGGTTTTGAGATATTAATTGCTGGAAGTTTTAAAATGAACACCGGTATTTGATTTGAATTTAAGAACTTCGAACGATTGGTCAATTTCAGAACGTTCTATTTTGATTTCAAGTTTATTTTTCTAGCTGATAAGACAAGATTTCTTTCATTTCAAGTGTAAACTATGTAAATAACAAAATCTGAGGTTATTAGAGGGTGGCACAAAAGCCAACCAAGTGGCTAATCTGTTAAGAAAGTAATTTTCGTCCATGTTAAATTTTATTAATAAAGTGCTAGCAATTTTGTTAATTTGAATCTGGTTGGTTGCAAATACGAACTGTATGAAGCAGAACCGTAAGCTGAGCAATATTATATAAATATCAACTGCATGTAAATATCACCAGCATACCAACACAAACACTGGAGGTAATTGGGTAGTTTATGAAATGTATGAATTATATCAAAAATCATATCAATTTTTTTCATTTTATTTTATTGAAAAATATTAATTTATAACTTTGTTTTTAAAAATATATTGCCATAACTTTCAAAATAACTGACGTGCGGTACCATTTCTAAGCAAGAAATATGAATAATTATGAAAATGAAGAGTGAGTTTTTACCGTTAAATCATGTTATAGTGGCAGTCGATTGTGAGATGGAAGGTGTGATTGCGACAATTTTTATTGTATTAAATTTGATATTAATTTGATAAGTCTATAATATCGATCTATAATATGAAAGTATTTAGGTTTTCAAAATGACACGAATTAATTACTTATTTATGAATTTGTAAAATAACAATGACATATGTAATTAGTGTCCCATAAACCAAACAAGAAGAGTAACGATATTAAAAATTGTGCAGCTGAGAAGTTAGGATGTTGATGAGTAGCTTGGTGCGCCAATAATATCAGCTCTTCTCGAAAACACGTTGCATTTATTGTTCTTTATTGCCGAAGTATGAAGTAACAAATCGTAACATACACTTGCTGTACGCTTAGCTTCCGTGGTAGCCATTTCGCAGTTCGTTACTATCGCGATTCCCATTACCTAAAAATAGTTGAGTTTAGTACACATGATAAGAAAGCACAAAAATAATCAAAAGAACAGTTTGGATTTATCTAGAATAGAACTTAATCTTGAGGAGGCCGTAGGAATGGCGGAGAAGGCTAGATCAAATACTGCCGTTTTGGTGATAATAATAGCTCAAAATGCTTACGATCTAGAATTTATGCTAAAAGACTAAATGACAGCTATCAAAAATGTGATCTTTAATAAAATATTGAAAATCGCAATACCAAGTCGCTTCTGGAATAGCCACATTTCGATAAAACCAAAAAATACATAGAGAAAACAATGGCCGAATCAGTGTTGTGTTATGTTATGGAAGTGAAGCCATGGGTAATGAAGGAAGATATAATAAAACAGATTTTGGCACTGGAAATGGCCACTTAGACGAAGTTCTAGAATATCAAGAATAGAGCATATAACAAATAATCAAATTTGTAGAAGAATGGGGTTCCAAGATACAATAAATGATAGAATAGATCGCAGCCTGGAAGACGAAAAAGAGGTAGACCAAGGAGATTATGGAACGATAAGATAAGAAAGGGTATGGAAAACCTTAAATTAATCGTTACATCAACCTACTTCATTTTGGTATTATTAAGTTGGGTGCAGTTAAGAAATGGGTATAAGAAGAGTGGCAAGTACAAGTATTGAAGAGTAATTGTAATTGAAAGTAAAAATATTGACTGATTAAAAATGTTTTGAAATTTTTTGAAAAAAACGAGTTTTGATTGTATTTTATTTAGATATATTTACTTGAATTTATTGTAAATCAATTCATCGCGCTACCATCTATTTCGGTGCAGTAAATTATACAAAATTAGACTCACCAAAATTATCCCAGACCATAGCATTAAGACGCAGTACGCTATTTTAGAAGAAAGGTGTTCAAGAAAATGGTCATTGTTTCTATCTGCGAATACACCATTGATAAAGGTTTCCAAAAGATATAAAATGGTGATCAAAGCATCCATGAAGAAAAAAGCATTTGCCATCCAAACAATGTGTTAAAATTATCAACAGATTTTGTCAAAGTACAGTATAGTTTTCTCAATTTAGTCGGAGTCAGAAGAGTAGTTTCCTCTTTGTTATATATTTTTCCAAATTATTATTGAAACTTTGGTACAATGATTTAAACCCATGAACATAATGATAAAGTATTAAAACACAGTTGTTTTTAACATGTGACGAAATTCGGCAAAGAATATTATTTTCTCCATTGAAAATGTTCGATATTCCGGTTCAATCATAAACGGCATACTCATAACTAGGGTAATAAGTAACTTTATTAATATTAATTGTTTATTTAAATCCCAACATTTAGAAGTTTTTGCTGGAAGTAAAATTGTTTCGTGTTCTGAAAATTGTTTAACAAATGATATGTACATGGTAATTTTTCCATAGAAATCCTCAACATAGAAACGAGAGGCAAAATGAGTAGGAGACAATAGTAGTTGCATTAATGAATGTTAATATATTGTTACTATCATCTTGTAAAACTCTCAAGCAAATATATATATTATTTGCAAGAAATATAACACTGAGAGTGCAAACGTAAAATTTATGTAAGCGTCGATACAAGTAATATTTGGACTCAGTACCAATCGGAGGTGTAATGGCCATGCAAACCGCCAATCTGTTGAGAAAGCTGTTTTCCTCCATCTTGTTTTTTACGTTTTATAATGTAGTTTACTAAAAGAAAATTGTACTAAACGATCACTTTACTGTAGAAACCATGCAATACTCATAAGTTAGTACATATGTAAGAGCGTTTTAAAAGTATAAAATAATATCGTTAATATTATTTGAAACTCTAAATGTAAATTTTATGCTACGTAAGTACATAAATTAATACTTCTGTTTATTACTGAAAATTATATAGGGTAAGTTGAGGAGCGATAGTGATACAGGTAATTTGGTTAATTGAATTTTTCCTTATTAGATGATTGATGGTTACAGTAGTATCAATAATTAATTAATTGTATTCTGAACGTAGTTGTCTGTTTTGATTGGTGATTAGTAGTAAAATTGGTTATTAGTAGTAAAATTGGTTATTAGTATAAATTTAGGATAACTTGAAGATGTAGGGAAGAAGGAAAATTTCTTTAGCAAGAATTTCTACCATCTACATTTAGCATTATGCCCAATTGCACGATCTCCGACTAAAAGTGACCTTTACCTAAGTGATCCTTAACTATAAGGTGCAGATTAGTTTAGGTTTCATTGCACCACCTTTACATAACGTCGGCTTAGTAAAGCTTCAGAGTAATTTAGCAACACCGCACTTGTATGGTAATTTTGGTGATATTTTAGGAATTTTAACAGACATAAATTTTAGGTTGGTTAAACTTGCAAACAAAACAAAATGCACATACATAACCTTATATTTTTCATGTCATTGCTTCTTAATTTAACGTTCAGATAAACCTACTATCGCTTCGACACTTTTTAACAATTCAACAAGCATTGATATGTGCACTCCACTAAAATCACCAATTTCAACAAATGAGTTCCAGTTGCATAACATCTTAACGTTATTAACAGTTGGTTTATAGGTATGGAATTATAGGTTTTTCATTTGCATTAATTGCTATAATTAAGTATGGCAGTAGCTACAATTACACTTTAAATTGCATTGATATTTAATTTTATTCCTACTGCCAAGATTGGAAATCGCCTTTGCCAAGATTGAAATCGCCTTTGCCAAGATTGAAATCGCCTTTGCCAAACTCCATAAGATCGTTCTACTACATTTCTGGTTCTAATTTGGCTTTTATTAAAAGTTGTTCGGCTCTTGAGACATGGTTGGCCTAAGTATAGCGTTAACTTACCGTTGACGGCAGCTATGTATAGAAATACGTTGGCAAAAACAAAAAAATTAATCGATGACGACAGCTTTATTATAGGAGCAGAGCTAACGGCTAGCTTTGAGCTGAAGGTGTGGATCATTTAAAAAGAATTGCAAAATGCCCGGCGCCACATAATTTTCCTCTCCTGACCTCTTGCTGTTAATTAAAATAAGCTTATATGAAATTAAACTATTGTCAACAACAAAAAATATAATTTTTATCATCATCATCATGAAATGACTTTCATTCCTTCAGGAATATAATCACTTATAATCACCCCCTTCAAATGGATAAATCCATTTCATGAAGTGGTTTACTATTTTCTTTTCTTCTCTTTTCTCCAATAAATTTTCATGTGATTTTGCCCTCTTCACCACTTTTCTTCATACAATTCTCTCTTTGCATATTCTTCTGCAGTCGCCAATTCCGTCTCTTTAGAACTTGCTTGATCACATCTAACCATCTCAATTTTGGTCTTCCTCTCCGTCTTTTCTCCAATGCCCCGGCTATTTTATTTGTTGCGTCTTACTATATCCTCATTCTTAATTTCCATCAACAGCTCTTGGTTTGTACTTATTCTACTGGGTGGTCAACTAAGGAATTTCGATTTACAAGCGCTCTAAAATTGTTTTGAATAGGAATAGAGAAGTGGAGTTGGTCTTAAACGAAGGAGGGCTCATGGAAATTCAGTCGCCATGGTTCGCTGGACGGGTGAGGAGCGTTCGTTCTGTGTGCGCGCTTATTACCAAAATCAAAATTCTTGCATTATTGTGCGTCGTCGTTTTCGTGCACATTATGCTTTGCACAATCTTAACCAATGTCCGAGTGCTCAACTCATTCGGAAATGGGTCAGAACATTCGAAGAAACTGGTTCGACATTGCCCCAGCGAGTGATAAACCGTCGACGGTCTGTGAGAAACGATGCAAACGTAGAGCGAGTGAGAGCATCTGTTCGCAACCAACCGGGCCTCTCGACACGCCGGCGCGCGGCCGCTCTAAATGTGAAGAGATCGTCATTGATAAACATTCTTCATAAAGATTTACACATGCACCCCTACAAGATCCAATTAGTGCAGGAATTAAAGCCAGGGGACCATCAACAACGCCTTGATTACGCCAATGAAATGGTGAACCGATTTCAAGCGTACGACAACATTTTTTTCTCTGATGAAGCCCATTTTCATCTGAACGGCTATGTAAACAAACAGAATTGCCGGTATTGGTCTTCAGAAAACCCCAAACAGAAACATGAAACTCAATTGCATAGTCTGAAGGTCACAGTTTGGTGTGCAATACACGCACAAGGCATTATTGGCCCGTACTTTTTCGAAGACGGACGCGGCCGAGCAGTAACAGTGGATTCTGATCGTTATGTGGACATGTTGAACAATTTTTTTGAACCAGCCCTTCAAGACTTTGATGGATACAATCGGGACACTTGGTTTCAGCAAGACGGGGCCACTTGTCACACTTCAAATCGGTCTTTACCTGTTATTCAGGCGCTTTTTCCTGAAAAATTGATTTCTCGGCGTGGAGACCTTCCATGGCCCCCCAGAAGCCCGGACTTGACACCTTGCGACTTTTACTTATGGGGATACCTCAAAAGTGTAGTCTACCGCAACAATCCCCGCACTCTAATTGCGTTGAAGGAAAATATCCGCCAGGAAATTCAAGCCATCGGTCCAGAAACTTTGCGACGTGTTTTCTAAATTTCGGGGTTCGACTCGAAGAGTGCCAGCAGAAAACGGTGGACATTTGGAGAGCGTAATTTTAAGAAATGAATTTCCAAAGAGCTGAACATTATTTGTAAAAAAAAATTAAAATTGACTTGAAAGTTTTTGTTTTATTTCTTTTAAATCGGAATTCTTAGTTGACCACCCTGTATTAGTCTGTAAGTTATTAGCTAGGTAATTTTAGTTTCCTTAGTACTTGGTTAGTTATTCTCTTGAGAGAATAATTATCCACGTAATTAATTAAATTTATTTTTATTTTTTATTAAAATCTAATAATTAAATTGATCTTTTATTTTGCAAAGGATGGCAGGTCAAGGTATTAGTGAACCTCCTTCCCCGGCAGGGTCTTCAGAAAATTAATGTTCTCCGGCTTTGCTAGCACAGGGCGGTCCTAAATTTTAAGAAATTTGGGTATTCTACAAAGTGCGCAAGCTAGCAGACATTGTAGACATTTCAAAAAGTACTGTACATCGGATATTAACTAATAATTTGATATGAGAAAGCTATGCGCAAGATGAGTGCCGCGTTTGCTCAAAATGGAACAAAAACAGCGTCGTAAGGATGTTTCAACCAAGTGTTTGGCGCTGTTTCAGAGCAATAAATTCGAGTTTTTGCGTCGATTTACAACTTTGGATGAAACATGAGTTTATCACTTTACACCTGAAACAAAGGAATATTCAAAACAATGAACGGAAAGGGGAGAATCGGCTCCAAAGAAGACGAAGGCTGTTTCATCTGCAGAAAGTCATGGGGTCAGTCTTTTTGGATGCGTGTAGGATAATTTTATCAATTATCTCTTCAAAAGAGAAAACAATAAACCGCGAGTATTATGCAAACTTATTGCAACTTTGAGTAAAAAAAAAAAAAACAACCGCATTTAGTAAAAAGGTGATGTTTTATCAAGACAACGCACCAGTGCACACATCCTTTATCGCGGTCGTTAAAACTAATGAATTACGCTTCGAATTGCTTCTTCGCGCACTCTATTTGCCAGATTAACAAATAGCTCGGTGGTAAAGGTTTGTCAACAATGAAGAGGTAAAGTCTACAGTTGATAGCTATTTTGAGGAGCTCGACGGTTCTCAATATAGTATTGAAGCTATAGAACATCGCTGGTAAAATGTATAGAGCTCAAAGGAGACTATGTTGAGAAATAAATAAAAAATGTTTACAATGTATTGTTGTTATCTTACAGTTTTAAATATGGAAATATAACTTTAAGCAGAAATTTTAAGAAATTCGATAGGACATGTACTTGTTGAAAAAATTATAAATTTTAACAAATACTTAAACAAACAATATTTTAACTTTTACCTTAACTTTTTATTAATTCACGGTACTTCACCTAATTTATCGATACTTCATTGTATTTCACGTACTTCATTGTATTTCACGTACTTCATCAGTATTTCAGAGACTTACCGAGATTCCAAAATTTGAGCACTGGAGGTGTTCCACAACCTCCAGACCCCCGTAATTTATAATTACGCAGTTTATAATTAATTGTCAGATTACGAATTAAACACATTTACTTGTCCATAGCTAATTTTAATAAACTTGAGATATGCTTAAATATTTAATTCACTTTCAAGAAATAAATTATTTGAACCTGGGGTCTGGGGGAGGTGCGGATTGAGTCGTTTATTTTTATCAGAAGTAAACTAAAGATCTTCCGTTGTAGAGGCACTGGAAGGTGTTCTTTGCCATAGCTAATTTTAATAAACTTGAGATATGCTTAAATATTTAATTCACTTTTAATAAACGGAGACGGTCACTGGCCTAGTAGTTAGAGCGATCGACTACTAATGCTAAGGCACCCGGTTCGAACCCGGGAGGAGTCTACAAAGAAAAATTTTCTTTCTGACTCTCTTTCTATCTATGACCGTCTCCGTGCTTCGGAAGGCACGTAAAGCCCGTGGTCCTCCTATGTTGATGATGCCATCATTAACAATAATATAGGTAACAGGCACATCTGAAGCCAGTCTAGCAAACTACTTCAGATGTTAAACAAATAATATGCTCAGAGTACTAGCAGTGACTTCGGATCTTATCCGAGGCTGCTGCTGGAAAACACAGGTCGCAGACCTCACGTAAGAAGAAGAAGAAGAAGAAGAAGACTTTATTAAAAATAAATTATTTGAACCAGGGGTCTGGGGAACACCCTCAGTGCCTTTGCAACGAAATCTTCAGTTTACTTCTGATAAAATATAAACTACTCGGTCTGGGGTTCTGCATCTTCTGCAATGTTCTTCGTTTCAAAATTTGTGCGCTGGAGGGTGTTCTACACCCCAGACCCCGGATTGAGTAGTTTATTTTTATCAGAAGTAAACTAAAGATCTTCCGTTGTAGAGGCACTGGAAGGTGTTCCACACCCCAGACCTCCCGGATCACGGTAGTTCATTTTGATCGAAGTAAACTGAAGATCTCCTTTGCAGAGATCTACCTTCCAGGGGTACGGTTTTGTAATTATGCAGGTTATGATTAATTGTCAGATTATGAATTAAACACATTTACTTGGCCATAGCTAATTTTAATATACTTGAGATATGCTTAAATATTTAATTCACTATCTATCTATCTATCTATCTATCTATATTTAGCACTATAGGCCTAGTAGGCCCTTGGCTTGATTTATCACTATATTCCATTGTCTCCTATCTCTTGCCATAGACTCCCAATCTCTTACACCCATTTCGTCTAAATCTTGCTGCACCTGGCTACTCCATCTATTCTTGGCCTTCCTCTTCTCCTAGTACCCCCAGCTCCGATTTCCATATCATTTTCTGCGTTCTCGTTCTACACATTCTCACTAGATGTCCCAGCCATTTCACCCTCTGGGTCTTTATTACGCTCACGATGTTTTGATCTTCATAAAGTTCGTAGATTTCCTTGTTTGTTCTTCTAAGCCACCACCCTTCCACCCATTTCCCACCGTAAATTCTCCGCAATATCTTCCTCTCCCATATTTCCAACATCAACTGTTCCTGTTTTTTCATTGACCAGATCTCGCATCCATATGTTACTGTTGGCCTTATTATCGTCTTATAAATTTTTACCTTCAGTGATCGGGAGAGGACTTTACTGTTCAAAATTGGTTTCATCGCGTACGCACATCTTGATCCTGCCGCCAATCTTGCTTTTATCTCCATTTCATTTCCAGGTTTCTTTGAGATGACGGTTCCTAGGTATACCACCGTTTCTACTTCTGCAAATTTCATCATTACGCCTTCACTTATCCAGACGTCCAGCATCCCACTCGGTCGGATTGATTCGCTTTCCCATACCATATACTTTGACTTTTGTTCATTAACTTCCAGTCCTATTTTACTTGCAGCCAATACAAATCTCTTAGTGGTCTCTTTCATTTCTTCCTTTGATCTTGTGAGAATAGTGAAGTCATCAGCAAAAGCAAGGCACTGATGTCTTTGTCCATATATTGTTCCTCTTCCGTTCAGTTTTGCTTCTCTTAATACCTTTTCAAGAGCTATGTTAAACAATACTGGCGATAGTGGGTCTCCTTGTCTCAAACCTACTCTTACTTTAAATTCTTGCGACATTTGACCATTTGCTCTTACTTTACTTTGGGTATTATTCAACGTCATCCTCGTCAGCCTAATCAACTTTTCTGGAATATTTAGGTCGTACATCGCCTTATACAACTCGTCTCTTCTTATGCAGTCGTATGCTTGTTTGAAATCTAGAAAGAGTGCGTGCGTTTTCAATTTAAATTCATGGCTTGTTGCTTGGATCTCCTTCAATACAAAAATCTGATCTGTCACCGATCTATCCTTTCTGAATCCGCATTGGTACTCTCCTAATGCGTTTTCCGTGTACGTTCTATCTTATTCTTTAAACAAGTTGCCAATATTTTATATGTGACATTTAGTAATGCTATTCCTCGGTAATTTTCGCATTCAGTCTTCGCTCCTTTCTTATGTATCGGACAGATGATGGCCATTTTCCATGTTTTCGGCATTACTTCACTGGACCAAACTTTCTGTATCATTGCCACAATCATCTTAGACAGTTGTTCGCCACCATACTTTATCATCTCGGACTGAATTCCGTCAATTCCCGCTCCTCTATTGTTTTTAAGTTTAGCGATTACTTCCAATATCTCTTCTTCACAGGGCATTTCATTTTCTATATTACTCACTTCATTGTCATAATCTTTGTTGTCTCTTTCATCTTTAAATTGATCTTTATTCAACAGGTTCTGAAAGTATTCCCTCCATCTTTCTATTACTCCTTCCGCACTGCCTACTAACGTTCCATCCTTGTTTGTAACAAAAGTTGTCTTTGGCTGGTATCCTGTTTTAACTTTCTTTACCCCCTGATAGAAGTTTCTTATTTCGTTTCTTGTGTATTTTTCCCCCATCTCATCTAGTTTTTGGGCATTATGCTTTCGTTTCTTCTCTCTTATTATCTTTTACATGCCTTACTCTGTTTCTGGTACTTAAGTTTGGCTTCTTCAGAGCAACTTTTTAACATTAATTCTCTTAATTTTTCTCTTTTCCTCACTTCCTCTCTACATTGTTCATCGTACCATCCGTTTCTTGTATTTGTTCCTTTGTTAAACCTATTCTTTACTACCTCATCAATCCCATTCTGTATTAATACCATTAACTCGTCTGCATCATGTTCTCCTTCCGATTCCACTAACAGTTTTCTAATTCTTCTCTATACATCTCTTGATCTTCTTTGCTATTGAGTTGTATTCTTCTAAATGGTTTCCTTGCGTTTGCACGATTTTTCTCATTGATAGGTATTACCTGTTGCATTTTTACTCCAACCATAAAATGATCCGAGTCCACATCTGCTCCTCGATACGATCTTACGTCAATTATATGGCTTTCGTGTCTTCTCTCAATGAGTACGTGATCAATCTGATTTACACTCCTGCCATCGGGGCTTATCCATGTACCCTTGTGAATATTTTTATGTTCATTGCAAGTGCTAGCTATTTTCATACCTCTCTCCATAGCAAAATCGATCAGAAACCTACCGTTATTATTGGTTTCCTCATGCATACTATGCCTTCCTATCGCTGTTTGGTAGATCTCCTCTCTTCCTATTTTTGCGTTCCAGTCTCCAACCAACAACTTCAGATCATAATTAGGGATACTCCGTACAACCTATCCAATGTATCGTAAAACCTTTCTTTTACTTCTGCGTCTTTTTCTTCCGTCGGGGCATGCACATTGATTATTGTAATTTTCTGTATTTTCCTTTCAACCGTAGTTGGCACAGCCGCTCAGATATTGGTTTGAAATCTAGAACCGTTCTCTTCACCCTCTCGCTAACTAAGAACCCTGTTCCTAATTTTCTGTCTTTTCCGCTACTTTTAAAGAAAGTGTAATTTCCTATGTCGAGTATGTCCGAGTGAGTCTGTTTTGTCTCCTGCACTGCAATAATATCTACTTTATATCTGTTTAATACATTAATCAATTGTTTAATACTTCCCTCTACATAAATTCCCCTTACATTCCAAGTGGCTACAAACAGCCTTTCCCCTATTTTATTTTGTTTATACCGTTGTTTCGTTTCATTGTCCTTTTCATGCCTGGTCTTCGTAGGGTTTTTTCTGCGGTTCAGGTTCTTCAGTTTTTTGGTAGCGGCGGTGGATTATCTACTTCTCGTAGCTCCCGGCATCTTGGTTCCATTTTAAGAGTTTGCCGTCACATATCAATTTCTGATAACCAACCTTTACATTCTTTCCCGATTTTCTCAGATCTTCCGCCTGTTTCCTTATCTCCTTCTGAATTCTCCGCTCGATGTATGTTAAGTCATCATCTACATACACCCTCCTTCCGGACAACTTTGATAACTTAAATTTATTTCTCATTACTTTCATTTTTTCTTCAAAATTTTCCATCTCAATAACATTTCTTTCGCCTCCCACACTATACGCTGTGGTTATCTTTACGCTGACATCCAGCTTGTTCTTTAAGAAATCCCCAATACTATCCTTTAGAGGCCTCTGTTCATTTTCTTCCATCTTAATTCCTGACACGACCAATCTATTTTTCCTTTTCTCCTTTCCTGCAATTCTAATTTGTGTTCGACGTCGCCTAATCTTTGTTCGAGTTCGTCTATTCTTTTATCTTTTAGCTTTTTATCATTTTCCCAGCCTTCTCTAGTTTGCCTTAATTCCTCTCTTAGCATTTCCAGCTCCTCTGTTTGCATTTTGATTTGCTCCTGTATCATCTGGGTATTTTCTCTTATTTCGTGTTTTACTTCAGCATTTTCCGTTCTTATTTGCTTTACATCATTGCTTATGGTTTTTAGGAAATTTTTAATATCCTCCATTTCCTCATTCTTTCCACTTTTATTTTTACTTTCTTGCGGCGGCGATCTTAACATCTTTTTACTTCTTTTGTAAAACTCTGCACTGGTATCTGTTTCCTCCTGTCTCACTGTTTTGATATAGCCCTCTATGCTTCCAATGCTGTTTGTTCTTCTGCGTGCTTCACCCTTTATTTGTTCTTCTCTGAATTTATCTTTGCTACACATTTAGATATTCAGTAGTGTCGCCTTATGCTGTCAAGTCAAAATTCAATTCAATTCGTTATGCCAACCACGAAGTATGCAACCCAACCTACACGTATCGTATTTATATCCTTATCAACGTTTTCAAATTATATTCGCGCTAAAACGTTCACCCAAATCAACTTTTCGGAGGTTTACGTTTTATTCTAACCTAATTCTTACTTTTATCTATAATTTCCAAAAGGTTTCGTAATCTCGTTTTTTTCCGGATTCTCCACTTTATCACTTCTGCTCTTTTCTAATAATCTGATTTAATTGCTTTATCTATCTCATTCACACTTAAATCGCTTTAAATTCAGCTTAAGGTAACGAAGCCGCTATACACGGTTATCGCGTCGACCTCGTGTGTATCGTGTTTCGAATACGGTACGGAATATATAATTACGCAGTTTATAATTAATTGTCAAATTACGAATTAAACACATTTACTTGGCCATAGCTAATTTTAATAAACTTGAAATATGCTTAAATATTTAATTCACATTTAATAAAATAAATTATTTGAACCGGGGTCTGGGGGTGTGAACACCCTCCAGTGCCTTTGCAACAGGAAATCTTCAGTTTACTTCTGATAAAAGATAAACTACTCGGTCTGGGGTTCTGCATGTTCTGCAATGTTCTTCGTTCCAAAATTTGTGCGCTGGAGGGTGTTCCACACCCCACCCCGGATTGAGTAGTTTATTTTTATCAGAAGTAAACAAAGATCTTCCGTTGTAGAGGCACTGGAAGGTGTTCCACACCTCCAGACCTCCCGGATCACGGTAGTTCATTTTTATCGGAAGTAAACTGAAGATCTTCCTTTGCAGAGATCTACCTCCCAGGGGGTACGGATTTGTAATTATGCAGGTTATGATTAATTGTCAGATTATGAATTAAACACATTTACTTGGTCATAGCTAATTTAAAAAAGGGGGGGCCCTTTTTAAAAAATTTTTCCTTTAAATTTTTTTTTGGTTTTTTTTTCCTTTTTTTTTTTTTTTCCCCCTTGGCCAACCCTTTTTTTAATTTTTTTTTTTCCCCCCAAAAATTTTCCCCTTTTTAAATTTGCCCCCCAAAATTTTTGGTTTTCCCAAAACCCCCTTTTTTTAAATTCCTTTTTTTATTCCTTTTCAAAAATTTTTAATTTTTTTTTTAAAATTTTCCTCCTTTTTTTTCCTTTTTTTAATTTCCTTTTTTTTCCCAAATTTTTAATTTCCCAAAATTTAAACCCCCCAATTTTCCCATTCCTTTCCTTTTTTTTTTCGGACCTTTTTTTCCTTTTTTCCAAAATTTTTTTTTTTTTTTTGGGTTTTCCAAACCCCCCCCTTTTTTTTCCCCTTTGGCTTTTTTTTTTTAAAGGGCCTTAAATTCCTTTTTTTTTTTTTTTTCCCCCCCCGGGGGTTTTTTTATTTTAAATTTTTTTTTTTTTTTTTATTTCCCCCTTTTCCTTTAACCCTTTTTCCCCCTTTTTTGGTTTTTTTGAAAAAAAAGGTCTTTGGCCCTTTTTTTTTTTTTTAAAATTTTTTTTTTTTTTTTTCCCAAAAAAAAGGGGGGGTTTTTTTTTTTTTTCTTTTTTTTTTTACCCTTTTTTTTTTTTTTTTTTAAAATTTTTTTTTTTTTTTCCCTTTTTTCCCCCTTTTTCCCTTTTTTTTTTCCCAAAGGGGTTTCTTTTTTTTTTTTGTTTTAAAATTTTTACAAAAAACCCCCCTTTTTTTAAAAATTTTTTCCCCTTTTTTTTTTTTTTCCCAAAAATTTTTTTTTTATAATTTTTTAAATTTTTTGGTAATTTTGGGTTTTTTCCTTTTTTTTTTTTTTTTTTTTTTTTTTCCCCCAAACCAAACCTTAATCATTTTTCCCCCAACCCCCCAAAAAATTTTTTTTTTTAATTTTCCCTTTTTTTTTTTTCCCCCCTTTTTTAAATTTTTTTTTTTCCCTTTTTTCCTTTTTTTTTTTTAAAAAAATTTTTTTTTCTGGTTTTCTTTTTTCCCCCCCCCAAAAAACCCCCTTTTTTAAAAATTTTTTTTTTTTTTTAAAAATTTTTTTTTTTTATTTTTTTTTTTTTTTTCCCTTTTTTCCTTTTTTTTTTTTTTTTTTTTCCTTCCTTTTTTTTTTTGGGTTTGGAAAAAAATTTTTTTTTTTTTTTTTTTTCCCTTGTTTTTTTTTTTTTTTTTTATTTTTTCCCCTTCCCATTTTTTTTTTCCCCCCTTTTTTCCCTTTTTTGGGGGTTTTTTTTTTTTCCCTTTTTTTTTTTGGGTTTTTTAAATTTTTTTTAACCCTTTTTAAAATTTTTTTTTTTTCCCCCCCGGTTTCCCTTTTCCCCAAATTTTTTAAATTTTTTTCCCTTTCCCCCTTTTTTGATTTAAAAATTTTTTTTCCATTACCCAAATTTTTTTTTAAATTTTTTTTTTTTCCCTCCCCCAAAAAACCAAAACCCTTTTTTTTCCCCTTGCCTTTTTAAAATCCCCTTTTTTTTCCCCTCTTTATTTTTTTCCCCTTTTCCCCAAACCCCCAAAAATTTTTTTTCCCCCTTTTTTTTTTCCCCCCTTTTTTTTTTTTCCCCCCTTTTTTTTTTTTTTTGTTTTTTTTTTTTTTTTTTTTAAATTCCCCCCCCCCCTTTTTTTTTTTTTTTTTTTTTGGCCCTTTTTTTAAAATTTTTTTTTTGGGTTTTAAGGTTTTTTCCCTTCCTTTTTTTTTTTTTTTAAAATTTTTGGTTTTAAATTTCCCCAAAACCCCTTTTTTTTTTTTTTTAATTTTTTTTTTTTTCCCTTTTTTTTTTTTTTTTTTGGGTTTTTGGGTTTTTTTTTCCCCCCCTTTTTTTTTAAAAACCCTTTTTTTCCCCCCCTTTTTTTTTTGTTTTTTTCCCCCTTTTTTATCTTTTTTTTTTATTTTAAAAACCCCCCCCGGAAAAAACTTTTTTTTTTTCCCCCAAAAAAACCCCAAAAAATTTTTCGTTTTTTTTTTTTTAAATTAACCCAAAAAACCCCAAAATTTCCCCTTTTTTAATTTTTTTTTTTCCCCCCTTTTTATTTTTTTTCCCTTTTTTTAAAATTTTTTTTTTTTTTTCTTTTTTTCCCAATTTTTTTTCCCCCTTTTTTTGTTTTTTTAAATTTCTTTTTAAAAATTTTAAATTTTTTTTAAACCCCCTTTTTTTCCTTTTGGTTTTTTTTCCGTTTTTTTTTAAAAGGGTTTTTTTTTAAATTTTTTTTTTTTTTTTACCCCCCTTTTTTTAACCTTTTCCCTTTTTTTTTTTTTTTTTTAAATTTTTAATTCCCCTTTAAAAAAATTTTTTTTTCCTTCCCTTTTTTTTTAAAAATTTTTTTAAAAATTTTTTTTTGGGGGGGGGTTTTTTTTTTTTGGCCCCGGAAAAATTTTTCCTTCCAAAATTTTTTTTTTAAAAACCCCAAAATTTTTTTTTAAAAAAGGTTTTTTAAAAAATTTCCTTTTTAACAAAAAAAACCCCCCCGGGGCCCCCCCCCTTTTTTTTTTTAATTTTAAAAAATTTTTTAAAAATTTTTTTTTAAAAATTTTAAAATTTTTGGGAAATTTTAAACCTTTTTTGGGGTTAAAAATTTTTTAAAAATTTTGGAAAAAAATTTTTTAAATTTTAAAATTTTTTTAAAAAAAAAATTTTAAATTTTTTAAAAAAAAATTTTAAAAAAAAAAAACCGGGGTTTTTCCCCCAAAATTTTAAAAAAAAAAATTTAAAATTTTAAACCCTTTTTTTAAGGGGGAATGTTTTTAAAAGGGGGGGTTTCCCAAAAATTTTTTAATTTAAAATTTTTAAAAAAAATTTCCCCGGGGGAAAATTTTTTAATTAAAAAAAAATTTTTTTTTTGGGGGGGAAAAAAAATTTTTTTAAAAAAAAAGGTTTGGGGGGGGGGAAAGTTTGGGAAAAAAATTTTTTTTTTAAAAAAAAAAAAAAATTTTTAAAATTCAAAAAAAAAAAAAGGGGGGGGGGGGCCCCCAAAAAAAAAAAGGGTTAAAATTTTTAAAAAAAAAAAAAAAAAAAGGGGGGGGGGAAAAAAAAGGTAAAGGGGGGAAAAAAAAAAAATTTAAATTAAAAAAAAATTTTTTTTTTTGAATTTTTAAAAATTTTTTTTAAAAAATTTGGGTTTTTTTTTGGGGGAAAAAAAAAAAAAAAAAATTTTTTTGGGTTTTAAAAGGGGAAATTTTAAAAAAAAAAAAATTTTTAAAGGAAAAAAACCAAAAAAAAAAATTAAAAAAAAATTTTTCCGGGGGGTTTAAAATTTAAAAAAAAAAAAGGGGAAAATTTTTAAAAAAAAATTTTTTTAATTTTAATTTTTGGGGGAATTTAAAAAATTTAAAAAAAAAATTAAAAAAAACCCTTTTTAATTTTTTCCCCAACAAATTAAATTTTTAAAAAAATTTTTTTTTTTTTTTTTAAAAAAAAAATTTTTTTTTTTTTTAAAAATTTTTTTTTCAAAAAAAAAAAAACCCCCCCAATTTTAAAAAAATTTAATTTTTAAAAAAAAAAAAATTTAAAAAAAACCAAAGGGTTTTTTAAAAAAAATTTTTAAAATTTTTTTTTGAACCTTTTTTTAAAAAAAAAAAACCCCAAAAAAAATTTTTTTTGGGGGGGTTTTTAAAAAATTTAATTTTTAAAACAAGAAGACTGAAGCTAATTTTTAAATATTTATTGTAAAATTAAGAACTCTTTGAAACCTCAAAATAAGAATTTTCGGTTTGAAATGAACTTTGCCGTGTATTATCAGTTGAGAATTGGCATTCTTAAATGAAAAACCATCTGATGCTTGACTTAGAATTTCCCATTACTGCTTATTTTCTAAAACGATAGTTAAGTACAACATTATTATACCAGGTGTTCATTTTAAAACTTCCAGCAATTAATATCTCAAAACCAAAAGTCAGATGAAAAATGTTTCGAACGAAAGTTGTATGATAACGAAGGGGACAGAATATGGCATAATTTTTTCTTAATTATTGACCTTTTCAAGGTCATTTGAAGGTCAACTTTGGTTTTAAATAGCACCTTAATTTTTTAGCAGATTCATATTTTGCATAAAAATAAACAACTTTTGTAGAAAATTTTTTTATCTCACATTAGGATTTTCGAGTAAGATGCGTTGAAACAAAATAAAAACATTATTATCAACTAACCATTGTTAATCAAAATTTAATATTTACATGTTTTAGAAGGCTATTTATTAGTATTAAACAGTAGAAAAATGTTTGTAAGCGAGTGTTTTCATAACAAGTTTTCAAAATGTTCCCCATTTACAGCTAAACAATAATACAGCCTTTGTTAAAACTCGTTTCTAACATTTTCAAAAGTTTCTTTCGTAATATTTTTGCAAGTCACTGTGATTTAAAATTTTAACTCTTCAATATTAGCTGGTACTGAGTCATAAATTACAGATTTTAAATGTCCCCATAAAAGAAATCAAGAGGAGTTAAGTCAGGGGACCTAGCTGGCCATTCTGTCGGTCTTCGTCTGCCGATCCACTGCCCTGAAATGTATCATTTAACCAGTTTCGAACAGGAATAGTATAGTGAGGAGGTGCGCCATCTTGTTGAAAATGCAAAACAGTTTTATCGAGCTCCAGGTTCCTTCTTCGTCACTTTGACTTTCTAACGCATTAACTATTAAAGGATAGATTGATCTTCAAGCATTTCTAGATATTTTGACCTGTTAAATTTCCATCAATAAATAATGGTCCAATAATTGTATCACCAAGTATACCAGCCACACGTTTACCTTCTGCGGCCCTGTGTATGTCCATCAGTAAACACATGAGGATTTTCATCACACCAATATCGACAGTTGTGTTTATTGACAAATCCATTTAAAAAAGGTTGACTCATCAGAAAAACAAGTCGATTTCAATAAATGTGGATGTGTAGTTAATAATTGAAGCATTTCTTCACTAAACTCCGCTCGTCTGTCTGGATCATCGTCGGTCAAAGTTTGATGAATCTGCATTTTATATGGGTAAAATTTATGCAATTTTAGCGCCTTATGAACAGTGCCCACTGATAGACCACTAATAGCAGAAACTTCACGCACCGAACTATTAGGATTTGAAGCATAATGGCCTATAACTTCAATTTGAGCTAAGTCATCCAATATTCTAGTAGAATTTTGCGTGTTTTATTTTGACGGATCCTGTTTCCCGAAATTTTGAAACAAGGTCTATAACATACCTATAGAGACATTTCTACCAGGTTGTCTCGCGTTATAAGATTTTGCAGTTCTTGCAGCATTTTCATTTTGAGCTCCGTACAAGAAAATTAATTCGATTCTTTCTTCTACAGTATAAACCATTTTAATGATCTAATTGCGAACTTTTATAAGATCTAAAGCGAACGGGAAAAATAAAAACTCACTGAAAATCACAAAACTAACAATAGTTGAAGAAACTAATGTCAATTTATTTGTTTTGACAGTGTTTTGTTTTATTGTCCTAAAATTATTCAAGTTGAATAATAACAAAAGCAATAACAGCCTTCTAACTTTTAAAACATAAATTTCGATATAATCAGCTGCAGTTTATTAAAAGTTTTTATTTTGTTCAAAATTACTCAAATCCTAATAAAAAAAATATGCCTACAAAATTTTAATTTAATTTCGAAATATAATCGCTAAAAAAATTAATCTTTAAAAACCAAATTACCTTAATGCCCTTTTAAATCAAAATTAATGTAAACAATTATTTTCTCCCGCTATATACATTTTGAAAATTTTTTCTAAATTTGTTTGAATTTAATTCGAAGTTAAAATAACCTTAATTAATTAAGAAAACTTCAACGATTGGTAATTTAAACGTTCTATTTTGATTTAAGCTTATTTTTCTTGAAAGATGATTTCTTTAATTGTAAATTTTAGTAAAAACATGAGTTTTAAGTTGGTAAAAAGCAAACATGTAAATACAAAAGTAATTATTGCTTGTAAATTTAAAAAGGCTAACTTTTAGAATTTATTCGTAGGTTAAATTTTAATAAAGGTAGTATTTTATTATTGGAATATGAATGTTAAATACAACTGTATGAATCACAAGTAACAATAAATGATAATTGAATTATGTAAATTACATATATCAACTCAAAACATTTATTTTTTATTTTTGAAAAATAATTAAATAAAATTATTAAATTTTCTTAATTTGGAAAACTATTGCGAACCTTTTAAGAAGTAATTGCCATAATTTGAATAACTGACGTGCGTACCATTTAATATTAATATGGATGTTATGAAAATGGAGAGGGTTTACAATTAATTATGTTATAGTGATATAATTGTGAGATAAGTTTATTCGAAATAATTATAAATTAAGTTTATAAATTGAAGAATTATAATTTATTAAATATAATATTTAGTTTTAAATGTAATAGTCCTATTTATCATAATTTGTATTATAACAATTAAAAATGTGAATTAATGTATGAGTACTTGGTGCCAATAATATAGTCTTTCAAAAACAGTTGAGTTTATTGTTCTTTATTGCCGAATAGATAAAAATTGTATACTTGCGAAGTTAGTCTCGTGAGTAGACCATTTCGCAGTTCGTTACTATCGCGATTCCCATTACCTAAAAATAGTTGAGTTTAGTACACATGATAAGAAAGCACAAAAATAATCAAAAGAACAGTTTGGATTTATCTAGAATAGAACTTAATCTTGAGGAGGCCGTAGGAATGGCGGAGAAGGCTAGCAGTCAAATACTGCCGTTTTGGTGATAATAATAGCTCAAAATGCTTACGATCTAGAATTTATGCTAAGAAGACTAAATGACAGCTATCAAAAATGTGATCTTTAATAAAATATTGAAAATCGCAATACCAAGTCGGCTTCGGAATAGCCACATTTCGATAAAACCAAAAAATACATAGAGAAAACAATGGCCGAATCAGTGTTGTGTTATGTTATGGATGTGAAGCCATGGGTAATGAAAGAAGATATAATAAAACAGATTTTGGCACTGGAAATGGTCACCTGAGATGAAGTTCTAGAATATCAAGAATAGAGCATATAACAAATAATCAAATTTGTAGAAGAATGGGGGTCCAAGATACAATAAATGATAGAATAGATCGCAGCCTGGAAGACGAAAAAGAGGTAGACCAAGGAGTTTACGGAACTATAAGATAAGAAAGGGTATGAAAAACCTAAAATTAATCGTTACATCAGCCTACTTCATTTTGGTATTATTAAGTTGGCGGTGCAGTTAAGAAATGGGTATAAGAAGAGTGGCAAGTAGAAGTATTGAAGAGTAATTGTAATTGAAAGTAAAAATATTGACTGATTAAAATGTTAACGAGTTTTGATTGTATTTTATTTAGATATATTTACTTGAATATATTGTAAATCAATTCTACCGCGCTACCATTTATATATCTATTTCGGTGCAGTAAATATATACAAAAATTAGACTCACCAAAATTATCCCAGACCATATCATTAAGACACAGTACGCTATTTTAGAAGAAAGGTGTTCAAGAAAATGGTCATTGTTTCTATCAGCGAATACACCATTGATAAAGGTTTCCAAAAGATATAAAATGGTGATCAAAGCATCCATGAAGAAAAAAGCATTTGCCATCCAAACAATGTGTTAAAATTATCAACAGATTTTGTCAAAGTACAGTATAGTTTTCTCAATTTAGTCGGAGTCAGAAGAGTAGTTTCCTCTTTGTTATATATTTTTCCAAATTATTATTGAAACTTTGGTACAATGATTTAAACCCATGAACATAATGATAAAGTATTAAAACACAGTTGTTTTAACATGTGACGAAATTCGGCAAAGAATATTATTTTCTCCATTGAAAATGTTCGATATTCCGGTTCAATCATAAACGGCATACTCATAGCAAAGGTAATAAGTAACTTTATTAATATTAATTGTTTATTTAAATCCCAACATTTAGAAGTTTTTGCTGGAAGTAAAATTGTTTCGTGTTCTGAAAATTGTTTAACAAATGATACGTACATGGTAATCTTCCATAGAGAAATCCTCAACATAGAAACGAGAGGCAAAATGAGTAGGAGACAATAGTAGTTGCATTAATGAATGTTAATATATTGTTACTATCATCTTGTAAAACTCTCAAGCAAATATATATATTATTTGCAAGAAATATAACACTGAGAGTGCAAACGTAAAATTTATGTAAGCGTCGATACAAGTAATATTTGGACTCAGTACCAATCGGAGGTGTAATGGCCATGCAAACCGCCAATCTGTTGAGAAAGCTGTTTTCCTCCATCTTGTTTTTTACGTTTTATAATGTAGTTTACTAAAAGAAAATTGTACTAAACGATCACTTTACTGTAGAAACCATGCAATACTCATAAGTTAGTACATATGTAAGAGCGTTTTAAAAGTATAAAATAATATCGTTAATTTGAAACTCTAAATGTAAATTTTATGCTACGTAAGTACATAAATTAATACTTCTGTTGATTACTGAAAATTATATAGGGTAAGTTGAGGAGCGATGGTGATACCAGGTAATTTGGTAAATTGAATTTTTTTCCTTATTAGATGATTGATGGTTACAGTAGTATCAATAATTAATTAATTGTATTCCTGAACGTAGTTGTCTGTTTTGATTGGTGATTAGTAGTAAAATTGGTGATTAGTAGTAAAATTGGTTTTTAGTATAAATTTAGGATAACTTGAAGAGTGCAGGGAAGAAGGGAAAATTTCTTCAGCAAGAAAATCTACCATCTAACATTTAGCATTATGCCCGATTGCACGATCTCCGACTAAAAGTGGCCCTTACCTAAGAGATCCTTAACTAAAAGGTGCAGATTAGTTTAGGTTGCATTGCACCACGTTTACATAACGTCGGCTTAGTAAAGCTTCAGAGTTATTTAGCAACACCGCATTTGCATGGTAATTTTTGTGATATTTTAGGAATTTTACACAGACATAAATTTTAGGTTGGTTAAACTTGCAAACAAAAACAAAATGCACATACATAACCTTATATTTTTTCATGTCATTGCTTCTTAATGAAACGTTCGTAGGAACCTGCTATGGCTTCCGACACTTTTTAACAATTCAACAAGCATTGATATGTGCACTCCACTAAAATCACCAATTTCCAACAAATGAGTTCCAGTTGCATAACATCTTAACGTTATTAACAGTTGGTTTATAGGTATGGAATTATAGGTTTTTTCATTTGCATTAATTGCTATAATTAAGTATGGCAGTAGCTACAATTACACTTTAAATTGCATTGATATTTAATTTTATTCCTACTGCCAAGATTGGAAATCGCCTTTGCCAAGATTGGAAATCGCCTTTGCCAAGATTGGAAATCGCCTTTGCCAAACTCCATAAGATCGTTCTACTACATTTCTAGTTCTAATTTGGCTTTCATTAAAAAGTTGTTTTGCTCTTGAGACGGGGTTGGCCAAAGTATAGCGTTAACTTACAGTTGACGGCAGCTATGCATAGAAATACGTGTGGCAAAAACAAAAAAGTTAATCGATGACAACAGCTTTGTTATAGGAGCGGAGCTAACGGCTATCTCTGAGCTGAAGGTGTAGATCACTCAAAAAGTAATTGCAAAATGCCCGGCTCCACATGATTTTCCCCACCTGAACTCTTGCTGTTAATTAAAATAAGCTTATATGAAATTAAACTTTTGTCAACAACAAAAAAATATAAATTTCTATCATCATCATCAAATGACTTTCATTCCTTCAGGAATATAATCACTTATAATCACCCCCTTCCAAATGGATAAATCCATTTCATGAAGTGGTTTACTATTTTCTTTTCTGTCTTCTCTTTCTCCTATAAATTTTCATGTAATTTTGTCCTTCCACCACATTTCTTCATACAATGCTATCTTTACATATTCTTCTGCAGTCGGCAATTCCGTCTCTTTAGAACTTGCTTGACCGCATCCAACCATCTCAATTTTGGTCTTCCTTTCCGTCTTTCCTCCAATGCTCCGGCCATTTTATTCGTTGCGTCTTATTATATCCTTATTCTCAATTTCCATCAACAGCTCTTGGTTTGTACTTATTCTACTGGGTGGTCAACTAAGGAATTTCGATTTACAAGCGCTCTAAAATTGTTTTGAATAGGAATAGAGAAGTGGAGTTGGTCTTAAACGAAGGAGGGCTCATGGAAATTCAGTCGCCATGGTTCGCTGGACGGGTGAGGAGCGTTCGTTCTGTGTGCGCGCTTATTACCAAAATCAAAATTCTTGCATTATTGTGCGTCGTCGTTTTCGTGCACATTATGCTTTGCACAATCTTAACCAATGTCCGAGTGCTCAACTCATTCGGAAATGGGTCAGAACATTCGAAGAAACTGGTTCGACATTGCCCCAGCGAGTGATAAACCGTCGACGGTCTGTGAGAAACGATGCAAACGTAGAGCGAGTGAGAGCATCTGTTCGCAACCAACCGGGCCTCTCGACACGCCGGCGCGCGGCCGCTCTAAATGTGAAGAGATCGTCATTGATAAACATTCTTCATAAAGATTTACACATGCACCCCTACAAGATCCAATTAGTGCAGGAATTAAAGCCAGGGGACCATCAACAACGCCTTGATTACGCCAATGAAATGGTGAACCGATTTCAAGCGTACGACAACATTTTTTTCTCTGATGAAGCCCATTTTCATCTGAACGGCTATGTAAACAAACAGAATTGCCGGTATTGGTCTTCAGAAAACCCCAAACAGAAACATGAAACTCAATTGCATAGTCTGAAGGTCACAGTTTGGTGTGCAATACACGCACAAGGCATTATTGGCCCGTACTTTTTCGAAGACGGACGCGGCCGAGCAGTAACAGTGGATTCTGATCGTTATGTGGACATGTTGAACAATTTTTTTGAACCAGCCCTTCAAGACTTTGATGGATACAATCGGGACACTTGGTTTCAGCAAGACGGGGCCACTTGTCACACTTCAAATCGGTCTTTACCTGTTATTCAGGCGCTTTTTCCTGAAAAATTGATTTCTCGGCGTGGAGACCTTCCATGGCCCCCCAGAAGCCCGGACTTGACACCTTGCGACTTTTACTTATGGGGATACCTCAAAAGTGTAGTCTACCGCAACAATCCCCGCACTCTAATTGCGTTGAAGGAAAATATCCGCCAGGAAATTCAAGCCATCGGTCCAGAAACTTTGCGACGTGTTTTCTAAATTTCGGGGTTCGACTCGAAGAGTGCCAGCAGAAAAACGGTGGACATTTGGAGAGCGTAATTTTAAGAAATGAATTTCCAAAGAGCTGAACATTATTTGTAAAAAAAAATTAAAATTGACTTGAAAGTTTTTGTTTTATTCTCTTTAAATCGGAATTCTTAGTTGACCACCCTGTATTAGTCTGTAAGTTATTAGCTAGGTAATTTTAGTTTCCTTAGTACTTGGTTAGTTATTCTCTTGAGAGAATAATTATCCACGTAATTAATTAAATTTATTTTTAATTTTTTTATTAAAATCTAATAATTAAATTGATCTTTTATTTTGCAAAGGATGGCAGGTCAAGGTATTAGTGAACCTCCTTCCCCGGCAGGGTCTTCAGAAAATTAATGTTCTCCGGCTTTTGCTAGCACAGGGCGGTCCTAAATTTTAAGAAATTTGGGTATTCTACAAAGTGCGCAAGCTAGCAGACATTGTAGACATTTAAAAAAGTACTGTACATCGGATATTAACTAATAATTTGATATGAGAAAGCTATGCGCAAGATGAGTGCCGCGTTTGCTCAAAATGGAACAAAAACAGCGTCGTAAGGATGTTTCAACCAATGTTTGGCGCTGTTTCAGAGCAATAAATTCGAGTTTTTGCGTCGATTTACAATTTTGGGATGAAACATGAGTTTATCACTTTACACCTGAAACAAAGGAATATTCAAAACAATGAAGGGAAAAGGGGGAGAATCGGCTCCAAAGAAGACGAAGGCTGTTTCATCTGCAGAAAGTCATGGGGTCAGTCTTTTTGGATGCGTGTAGGATAATTTTATCAATTATCTCTTAAAAAAGAGAAAACAATAAACCGCGAGTATTATGCAAACTTATTGCAACTTTGAGTAAAAATAAAAAAAACAACCGCATTTAGTAAAAAGGTGATGTTTTATCAAGACAACGCACCAGTGCACACATCCTTTATCGCGGTCGTTAAAACTAATGAATTACGCTTCGAATTGCTTCTTCGCGCACTCTATTTGCCAGATTAACAAATAGCTCGGTGGTAAAGGTTTGTCAACAATGAAGAGGTAAAGTCTACAGTTGATAGCTATTTTGAGGAGCTCGACGGTTCTCAATATAGTATTGAAGCTATAGAACATCGCTGGTAAAATGTATAGAGCTCAAAGGAGACTATGTTGAGAAATAAATAAAAAATGTTTACAATGTATTGTTGTTATCTTACAGTTTTAAATATGGAAATATAACTTTAAGCAGAAATTTTAAGAAATTCGATAGGACATGTACTTGTTGAAAAAATTATAAATTTTAACAAATACTTAAACAAACAATATTTTAACTTTTACCTTAACTTTTTATTAATTCACGGTACTTCACCTAATTTATCGATACTTCATTGTATTTCACGTACTTCATTGTATTTCACGTACTTCATCAGTATTTCAGAGACTTACCGAGATTCCAAAATTTGAGCACTGGAGGTGTTCCACAACCTCCAGACCCCCGTAATTTATAATTACGCAGTTTATAATTAATTGTCAGATTACGAATTAAACACATTTACTTGTCCATAGCTAATTTTAATAAACTCGAGATATGCTTAAATATTTAATTCACTTTCAAAAAAAATAAATTATTTGAATCTGGGGGTCTGGAGGAAGTGCAGATTGAGTCGTTTATTTTTATCAGAAGTAAACTAAAGATCTTCCGTTGTAGAGGCACTGGAAGGTGTTCATGACCATAGCTAATTTTAATAAACTTGAGATAAGCTTAAATATTTAATTCACTTTTAATAAACGGAGACGGTCACTGGCCTAGTAGTTAGAGCGATCGACTACTAATGCTAAGGCACCCGGTTCGAACCCGGGAGGAGTCTACAAAGAAAAATTTTCTTTCTGACTCTCTTTCTATCTATGACCGTCCCCGTGCTTCGGAAGGCACGTAAAGCCCGTGGTCCTCCTATGTTGATGGTGCCATCATTAACAATAATATAGGGTAACAGGCAATCTGAAGCCAGTCTAGCAAACTACTTCAGATGTAAAACAAATAATATGCTCACAGTTCTAGCAGTGACTTCGGATCTTATCCGAGGCTGCTGCTGGAAAACACAGGTCGCAGACCTCACGTAAGAAGAAGAAGAAGAAGAAGAAGACTTTATTAAAAATAAATTATTTGAACCAGGGGTCTGGGGAACACCCTCCAGTGCCTTTGCAACGAAATCTTCAGTTTACTTCTGATAAAATATAAACTACTCGGTCTGGGGTTCTGCATCTTCTGCAATGTTCTTCGTTTCAAAATTTGTGCGCTGGAGGGTGTTCTACACCCCAGACCCCGGATTGAGTAGTTTATTTTTATCAGAAGTAAACTAAAGATCTTCCGTTGTAGAGGCACTGGAAGGTGTTCCACCCCCAGACCTCCCGGATCACGGTAGTTCATTTTGATCGAAGTAAACTGAAGATCTCCCTTTGCAGAGATCTACCTTCCAGGGGTACGGTTTTGTAATTATGCAGGTTATGATTAATTGTCAGATTATGAATTAAACACATTTACTTGGCCATAGCTAATTTTAATATACTTGAGATATGCTTAAATATTTAATTCACTATCTATCTATCTATCTATCTATCTATATTTAGCACTATAGGCCTAGTAGGCCCTTGGCTTGATTTATCACTATATTCCATTGTCTCCTATCTCTTGCCATAGACTCCCAATCTCTTACACCCATTTCGTCTAAATCTTGCTGCACCTGGCTACTCCATCTATTCTTTGGCCTTCCTCTTCTCCTAGTACCCCCCAGCTCCGATTTCCATATCATTTTCTGAGTTCTTGTTCTACACATTCTCACTAGATGTCCCAGCCATTTCACCCTCTGGGTCTTTATTACACTCACGATGTTTTGATCTTCATAAAGTTCGTAGATTTCCTTGTTTGTTCTTCTAAGCCACCACCCTTCCACCCATTTCCCACCGTAAATTCTCCGCAATATCTTCCTCTCCCATATTTTCAACATCAACTGTTCCTGTTTTTTTATTGACCAGATCTCGCATCCATATGTTACTGTTGGCCTTATTATCGTCTTAAAAATTTTTTACCTTCAGTGATCGGGAGAGGACTTTACTGTTCAAAATTGGTTTCATCGCGTACGCACATCTTGATCCTGCCGCCAATCTTGCTTTTATCTCCATTTCATTTCCAGGTTTCTTTGAGATGACGGTTCCTAGGTATACCACCGTTTCTACTTCTGCAAATTTCATCATTACGCCTTCACTTATCCAGACGTCCAGCATCCCACTCGGTCGGATTGATTCGCTTTCCCATACCATATACTTTGACTTTTGTTCATTAACTTCCAGTCCTATTTTACTTGCAGCCAATACAAATCTCTTAGTGGTCTCTTTCATTTCTTCCTTTGATCTTGTGAGAATAGTGAAGTCATCAGCAAAAGCAAGGCACTGATGTCTTTGTCCATATATTGTTCCTCTTCCGTTCAGTTTTGCTTCTCTTAATACCTTTTCAAGAGCTATGTTAAACAATACTGGCGATAGTGGGTCTCCTTGTCTCAAACCTACTCTTACTTTAAATTCTTGCGACATTTGACCATTTGCTCTTACTTTACTTTGGGTATTATTCAACGTCATCCTCGTCAGCCTAATCAACTTTTCTGGAATATTTAGGTCGTACATCGCCTTATACAACTCGTCTCTTCTTATGCAGTCGTATGCTTGTTTGAAATCTAGAAAGAGTGCGTCGTTTTCAATTTAAATTCATGGCTTGTTGCTTGGATCTCCTTCAATACAAAAATCTGATCTGTCACCGATCTATCCTTTCTGAATCCGCATTGGTACTCTCCTAATGCGTTTTCCGTGTACGTTCTATCTTATTCTTTAAACAAGTTGCCAATATTTTATATGTGACATTTAGTAATGCTATTCCTCGGTAATTTTCGCATTCAGTCTTCGCTCCTTTCTTATGTATCGGACAGATGATGGCCATTTTCCATGTTTTCGGCATTACTTCACTGGACCAAACTTTCTGTATCATTGCCACAATCATCTTAGACAGTTGTTCGCCACCATACTTTATCATCTCGGACTGAATTCCGTCAATTCCCGCTCCTCTATTGTTTTTAAGTTTAGCGATTACTTCCAATATCTCTTCTTCACAGGGCATTTCATTTTCTATATTACTCACTTCATTGTCATAATCTTTGTTGTCTCTTTCATCTTTAAATTGATCTTTATTCAACAGGTTCTGAAAGTATTCCCTCCATCTTTCTATTACTCCTTCCGCACTGCCTACTAACGTTCCATCCTTGTTTGTAACAAAAGTTGTCTTTGGCTGGTATCCTGTTTTAACTTTCTTTACCCCCTGATAGAAGTTTCTTATTTCGTTTCTTGTGTATTTTTCCCCCATCTCATCTATCATCCCATCTCATCTCTTATTATCTTTTTACATGCCTTACTCTGTTTCTGGTACTTAAGTTTGGCTTCTTCAGAGCAACTTTTTAACATTAATTCTCTTAATTTTTCTCTTTTCCTCACTTCCTCTCTACATTGTTCATCGTACCATCCGTTTCTTGTATTTGTTCCTTTGTTAAACCTATTCTTTACTACCTCATCAATCCCATTCTGTATTAATACCATTAACTCGTCTGCATCATGTTCTCCTTCCGATTCCACTAACAGTTTTCTAATTCTTCTCTATACATCTCTTGATCTTCTTTGCTATTGAGTTGTATTCTTCTAAATGGTTTCCTTGCGTTTGCACGATTTTTCTCATTGATAGGTATTACCTGTTGCATTTTTACTCCAACCATAAAATGATCCGAGTCCACATCTGCTCCTCGATACGATCTTACGTCAATTATATGGCTTTCGTGTCTTCTCTCAATGAGTACGTGATCAATCTGATTTACACTCCTGCCATCGGGGCTTATCCATGTACCCTTGTGAATATTTTTATGTTCATTGCAAGTGCTAGCTATTTTCATACCTCTCTCCATAGCAAAATCGATCAGAAACCTACCGTTATTATTGGTTTCCTCATGCATACTATGCCTTCCTATCGCTGTTTGGTAGATCTCCTCTCTTCCTATTTTTGCGTTCCAGTCTCCAACCAACAACTTCAGATCATAATTAGGGATACTCCGTACAACCTATCCAATGTATCGTAAAACCTTTCTTTTACTTCTGCGTCTTTTTCTTCCGTCGGGGCATGCACATTGATTATTGTAATTTTCTGTATTTTCCTTTCAACCGTAGTTGGCACAGCCGCTCAGATATTGGTTTGAAATCTAGAACCGTTCTCTTCACCCTCTCGCTAACTAAGAACCCTGTTCCTAATTTTCTGTCTTTTCCGCTACTTTTAAAGAAAGTGTAATTTCCTATGTCGAGTATGTCCGAGTGAGTCTGTTTTGTCTCCTGCACTGCAATAATATCTACTTTATATCTGTTTAATACATCAATCAATTGTTTAATACTTCCCTCTACATAAATTCCCCTTACATTCCAAGTGGCTACAAACAGCCTTTCCCCTATTTTATTTTGTTTATACCGTTGTTTCGTTTCATTGTCCTTTTCATGCCTGGTCTTCGTAGGGTTTTTTTCTGCGGTTCAGGTTCTTCAGTTTTTTGGTAGCGGCGGTGGATTATCTACTTCTCGTAGCTCCCCGGCATCTTGGTTCCATTTTAAGAGTTTGCCGTCACATATCAATTTCTGATAACCAACCTTTACATTCTTTCCCGATTTTCTCAGATCTTCCGCCTGTTTCCTTATCTCCTTCTGAATTCTCCGCTCGATGTATGTTAAGTCATCATCTACATACACCCTCCTTCCGGACAACTTTGATAACTTAAATTTATTTCTCATTACTTTCATTTTTTCTTCAAAATTTTCCATCTCAATAACATTTCTTTCGCCTCCCACACTATAAGCTGTGGTTATCTTTACGCTGACATCCAGCTTGTTCTTTAAGAAATCCCCAATACTATCCTTTAGAGGCCTCTGTTCATTTTCTTCCATCTTAATTCCTGACACGACCAATCTATTTTTCCTTTTTCTCCTTTCCTGCAATTCTAATTTGTGTTCGACATCGCCTAATCTTTGTTCGAGTTCGTCTATTCTTTTATCTTTTAGCTTTTTATCTTTTTCCCAGCCTTCTCTAGTTTGCCTTAATTCCTCTCTTAGCATTTCCAGCTCCTCTGTTTGCATTTTGATTTGCTCCTGTATCATCTGGGTATTTTCTCTTATTTCGTGTTTTACCTCAGCATTTTCCGTTCTTATTTGCTTTACATCATTGCTTATGGTTTTTAGGAAATTTTTAATATCCTCCATTTCCTCATTCTTTCCACTTTTATTTTTACTCTCTTGCGGCGGCGATCTTAACATCTTTTTACTTTTTTTGTAAAACTCTGCACTGGTATCTGTTTCCTCCTGTCTCACTCTTTTGATATAGCCCTCTATGCTTCCAATGCTGTTTGTTCTTCTGCGTGCTTCACCCTTTATTTGTTCTTCTCTAAATTTATCTTTGCTACACATTTAGATATTCAGTAGTGTCGCCTTATGCTGTCAAGTCAAAATTCAATTCAATTCGTTATGCCAACCACGAAGTATGCAACCCAACCTACACGTATCGTATTTATATCCTTATCAACGTTTTCAAATTATATTCGCGCTAAAACGTTCACCCAAATCAACTTTTCGGAGGTTTACGTTTTATTCTAACCTAATTCTTACTTTTATCTATAATTTCCAAAAGGTTTCGTAATCTCGTTTTTTCGGATTCTCCACTTTATCACTTCTGCTCTTTTCTAATAATCTGATTTAATTGCCTTATCAATCTCATTCACACTTAAATCGCTTTAAATTCAGCTTAAGGTAACGGAGCCGCTATACACGGTTATCGCGTCGACCTCGTGTGTATCGTGTTTCGAATACGGTACGGAATATATAATTACGCAGTTTATAATTAATTGTCAAATTACGAATTAAACACATTTACTTGGCCATAGCTAATTTTAATAAACTTGAAATATGCTTAAATATTTAATTCACATTTAATAAAATAAATTATTTGAACCGGGTCTGGGGGTGTGGAACACCCTCCAGTGACTTTGCAACGGGAAATCTTCAGTTTACTTCTGATAAAAAATAAACTACTCGGTCTGGGGTTCTGCATGTTCTGCAATGTTCTTCGTTCCAAAATTTGTGCGCTGGAGGGTGTTCCACACCCCCCAGACCCCCCGGATTGAGTAGTTTATTTTTATCAGAAGTAAACTGAAGATCTTCCGTTGTAGAGGCACTGGAAGGTGTTCCACACCCCTCCAGACCTCCCGGATCACGGTAGTTCATTTTTATCGGAAGTAAACTGAAGATCTCCCGTTGCAGAAATCTACCTCCCAGGGGGTACGGAATTTGTAATTATGCAGGTTATGATTAATTGTCAGATTATGAATTAAACAAATAAACTTGAGATATGCTTAAATATTTAATTCACTTTTAATAAAATAAATTATTTGAACCGGGGGTCTGAGGGGGGGAACACACCAACATATTGCCATAACTTTCGAAATAACTGACGTGCGGTACCATTTCTAAGCAAGTAATATGAATAATTATAAAATGAAGAGTGAGTTTTTACCGTTAAATCATGTTATAGTGGCGTGTGGAATGTGTGAGGGAAGGTGTGATTGCGAAAATTTTATTGTATAAAATTTGATATTAATTCGATAAGTCTATAATATTGATCTATAATATGAAAGTATTTAGGTTTTAATAGAACATGTTCGAAACGATGATATTCGGCAGCGAATGGATGTGGAACATTCAATAATTGACACAATCGAGGGAAAATATTGAGGTGGTTCGGACACGTGCAACGAATGGGAGAAGTTAGATGGCCGAAGAAAATGTGGAACTGGACCCAAATTTTAGAAGAAAGCACGGAAGACCAGTAAAAACGTGGACCCAAGAGGTAACAGAGGCGATGGAAGCCAGAGGACTCCAGGACGGGGACTGGGCTAATAGAGAGGAGTGGAGGGCAAAATGTTAGAAACTTTTTCAAAATGACACAAATTAATTATTTATTTATGAATTTGTAAAATAACAATGACATATGTAATTAGTGTCCCCATGAAGCCAAACAAGAAGGAGTAACCGATATTAAAAAATTGTGCAGCTGAGAAGTTAGGATGTTGATGAGTAGCTTGGTGCACCAATAATATCAGCTCTTCTCGAAAAATACGTTGCAGTTTGTCGTTCTTTATTGCCGAAGTACGAAGTAACAAATCGTAACACACACTTGCTGTACGCTTAGCTTCTGTGGTAGCCATTTCACAGATCGCTACTATCGCGATTCCCATTACCTAAAAATAGTTGAATTAGTACACATGAAGCATATAAAAATTATCAGGTAATAGGGCAAATCAGGCAAAGATTTTATTTACCGACAAGGCGCAGTTTACAAGAGATGGTGTCAATTGCAGAAATGAACATCGATGGGCAGTAGAAAATCCCAGGGAAAAAACTTGAACAGAACATCAGCGACGTTTTAGTGTGAACTGTTGGTCTGGAATACTGGAAGCCAAATTATAGTTCCTTATTTTTTTCAACAAAACATAAGGCTTACATCTGCCGGATACCTAAACTTATTAGAAGAAAATCTTCCGTTATTGCTAGATGATATTCTACTGGCATCAAGACAAGGAATGTGGTTTCAGCATGATGGTGCGCCGGTACATTTTGAACGCCAAGTACAAATTTTTTTAAATAATGCGTATCCAGAAAAATGGATAGGAAGAGTAGGATTTATCAATTGACCGGCACGATCACCCAATTAAACACCTCTGGATTATTTTTTATAGGGGATCCCTTAAAGCTATAGTTTACAGCGATAGAAGAAAGCCCGAGACCAGAAAGGAATTAATGGAAAGAGTACAGATAGGTGTGACGGAACTTAACGAAAGAAGCGCCGTTATAAATAATACCGTGCAACACTTTTTGAAAAAAGCACTTTAGAAAGCTTTAAAGGGAGGGTTTCGATTTGCACAAAAATTTTATTTGAAAATTTGTCGTAGAAAAGCGTCCTTTATCACCATCAAAGGTTACGGGGATACCCTGTATATTACGGTGCAGTAAAGTATACAAAATTTGAACTCACCAAATGTATCCCAGACCATAGCATAAATACGCAGTATATTATTTTAAAAAGAAGGTCTCCATCAAAATGGTCATTGTTCTTATTCTCAAATACACCATTGATAAAGGTTTCTAAAATATATAAAATGGCGCCCAAGATATCTATGAAGAAAATAAGCATTTGCCATCCAAACAATGTGTTAAAATTATCAACTGATTTTGTCAAAGTACAGTATAGTATTCTCAATTTAGTCGGAGTCCATAGAGTGGATTCCTCCTCGTTATATATTTTTTCCAAGTTATTATTGAAACTTTGGTACAATGATTTAAACCCATGAACATAATGATAAAGTATTAAAAACACCGTTGTTATTAACATGTGACGAAATTCGCCTAGGAATATTATTTTCCCCCTTGCAAATTCTCGATATTCCTGTGTTATCTTAAACAGGGTAATTAGAACTACGCTAATAAATATCTTCATTAATATTAATAGTTTATTTAAATCCCAAAATTTAATAGTTTTTACGGGAAGTAAAGTTGATTCGTTTTTTGAAAATTGTGCAACAAATGATTTGTACATGGTAACCTTCCATAGAGAAATCCTTAATATAGAAACTAGAGGCAATAATGATTGGGCGACAATACCACTTGCATTGAAGAATGTTAACATATTATTATCAGCACCTTGTAAAGCTCCCAAGCAACTCCATATAACATTTACAAGATTTATAATACTGAGAATGCAAACATAAAATTTATGTAGCCATCGATAAATGAAATATTTAGATGCGATACCAATCGGAGGTATAATGGCCATGCAAACCGTCAATCTGTTAAGAAAACTGTTTTCGTCCATTTTGTGTTTTAGGTTTTTATAAAGTTGTTTACTGAAAGAAAGATGTGCGGAAACGATCACTTCACTGTAGAAACCATGTGATTGTCTTTATAAGTTATGTACGTAAGCCTGTTTTAAAAAGTATAAAACGATAATTACCACGTGAGTATGAGTACATAAATTAATGTGTGTTATTGGAAATTATATAGGATAAGTTGAGGAGTGATGGTGATACCAGGTAATTTGGTGAATCGAATTTTTTCCTTCATTAGGTGATTGATGTTTATGAATGACATGTATTTCTAAACGTCATTCTCAAATCTATATTAATTTTGTTGAGTAATATAAATAAATTCGATAATATTAAATTTGTGGGTATTATAATCAAGTTATATAAAAATAGCAAATTACGTGCCGATAACTGTAAATGTAAACCTTAGAAAATCTCGGTTCCGCCTCGATTTTCCAAACTGCATACTCGTCCACAAAAATACTTACAGATTGAGGCGTGTACGCTATTTTTCAACTGCCTGCGAAAGTATCAGAAAATATCGAAAAGAATTAGTCTATTCGTTTTAAGAAAAACTTGAAGTGAGAACAAAATATTGAAATAGGAATTGTGATTGGTTGGTTTTACAAATAACTTTGAAAGTTTACACTACCACAATTTTGTTTCAATTGACAGCTTATAAATATTTTTTCGTAAAATTTTGTGACGTATCTTTAGTAATTACTAGCAGATATATTACTATCTGAACCTAAAATACATTGAGGTGTTAAACAACTTATTTAAATAACAACACGTCAAAATTTAAAAAGGTAATCATGTAAAAATTTCACACGACGATCAATTTGAATCGCTAACATTTCCACCGAAACATTATGAAATGTCCCTAAATTCGATCGAGCAGATGCAACCCGTTTTCACAAAACTATTCGTCGTGTCAAATGCGCAAAATAATGCCAAAAAATGAAAGTTTTTCAAAAACTTCTTCAACCCCACCGCAAAATTCAAACTGCACATTTGTTGCACACTCAAAAGCATACTTGGTTTTAAAAAAGCACTGATCTATGGGTTTTAGATCATTTTTCTGTCACTGATGTTTTAAAGTACGCAAATTCTTATTTTAAACTTTTTTGATTATCTGGTGTGTCACCATAACAGGACAACGCAGGTGATTTTTCCGATATTTAATTTTTGGATCAAAATTAAGCAAATATTGCTGTTGCATTTGATCATAAAGACATTTACAACTCACTATTTTTGAACCCAAGGTACCAGGTGTACCTAAAACAACAAAAGTTAATAATTTCATTTAATGTGATGTCATCTACAGGGTGGTCAACTAAGGAATTCCGATTTAAAAGAGAAATAAAACAAAAACTTTCAAGCAATTTTAATTTTTTTTTTTACAAATAATGTTCAGCTCTTTGAAATTCATTTCTTAAAATTACGCTCTCCAAATGTCCACCGTTTTTCTGCTGGCACTCTTCGAGTCGAACCCCGAAATTTAGAAAACACGTCGCAAAGTTTCTGGACCGATGGCTTGAATTTCCTGGCGGATATTTTCCTTCAACGCAATTAGAGTGCGGGGATTGTTGCGGTAGACTACACTTTTGAGGTATCCCCATAAGTAAAAGTCGCAAGGTGTCAAGTCCGGGCTTCTGGGGGGCCATGGAAGGTCTCCACGCCGAGAAATCAATTTTTCAGGAAAAAGCGCCTGAATAACAGGTAAAGACCGATTTGAAGTGTGACAAGTGGCCCCGTCTTGCTGAAACCAAGTGTCCTGATTGTATCCATCAAAGTCTTGAAGGGCTGGTTCAAAAAATTGTTCAACATGTCCACATAACGATCAGAATCCACTGTTACTGCTCGGCCGCGTCCGTCTTCGAAAAAGTACGGGCCAATAATGCCTTGTGCGTGTATTGCACACCAAACTGTGACCTTCAGACTATGCAATTGAGTTTCATGTTTCTGTTTGGGGTTTTCTGAAGACCAATACCGGCAATTCTGTTTGTTTACATAGCCGTTCAGATGAAAATGGGCTTCATCAGAGAAAAATGTTGTCGTACGCTTGAAATCGGTTCACCATTTCATTGGCGTAATCAAGGCGTTGTTGATGGTCCCCTGGCTTTAATTCCTGCACTAATTGGATCTTGTAGGGGTGCATGTGTAAATCTTTATGAAGAATGTTTATCAATGACGATCTCTTCACATTTAGAGCGGCCGCGCGCCGGCGTGTCGAGAGGCCCGGTTGGTTGCGAACAGATGCTCTCACTCGCTCTACGTTTGCATCGTTTCTCACAGACCGTCGACGGTTTATCACTCGCTGGGGCAATGTCGAACCAGTTTCTTCGAATGTTCTGACCCATTTCCGAATGAGTTGAGCACTCGGACATTGGTTAAGATTGTGCAAAGCATAATGTGCACGAAAACGACGACGCACAATAATGCAAGAATTTTGATTTTGGTAGTAAGCGCGCACACAAAACGAACGCTCCTCACCCGTCCAGCGAACCATGGCGACTGAATTTCCATGAGCCCTCCTTCGTTTAAGACCAACTCCACTTCTCTATTCCTATTCAAAACAATTTTAGAGCGCTTGTAAATCGAAATTCCTTAGTTGACCACCCAGTAGTATATAAAAAAAGCATATAATTATAATTATATAAAAAAAATCATATAAAAGTATACAATACAATATCAAGCATTTCCCGAGAGGAGGCGATAGTATAACAAAATGTCTTTTAAACATGGAAATTAAGTAAACATTTCATTACAAGATAAGTTTTTCAAGTTCTGCAAATAATATAAATTAATGTTAAAATCATTTCAACATATCAAGAAATATTGATTCGTACTTAAGTTACTTGAATCTATCACAATCACTTCAAAAGATTAAGTGGAAAACACAAAATTTCTCTTTGTTTAAATGATAAATGTTTAAATAGATACCGAGAGCGCTGAGAATAAGATGTGCTTTTCCGAAGACAACCAAGTTTCAACTACTTATGCGCGCGCACAGTTAAGGGTAAGCGAATGGAGATGATAAATTATTGTTACTGGGACATTCTTCTAGCTCTGGAATTTTTTTGGTATTTTTAACGGCACTTTTGAAATTTGACTTTTGGTCGGCTAATTCTTAATAATCAACCTATGTGCATCGTAAAAAGAACGTCTCGGAGCGTTGTAAATAGCGGAGTTTGTATTGTTATTAGTAAGATTATAAAAATGTAAACTTTGTATTTTATAAATTATTAACAAAATTGACATCTCATTTTATCGTATTTAAATTTTTATAGAAATTTTACAACTTTTTTGGTTCAAATTTTGCGATAAAATTTTTTTGGGAATATGTTTAGAACTGGAAATAGCGGCGTTCACCTTAGAATTTGTAGCAGAACCACCAGTTAAAATTTTATTTCGTTAGAGCTTTTCGTTCCAAAGATTTTGATGGGACAAACATACAAACTTTGTTTTACTTTCTTTTATAATCTTTTTTAGAATTTCTATAATTTTTATTTGTATTTATAGATGTTTGTTACATTACAAACATGTTAAAGCATATTTAAGAATGCATTAATTTCTGTCTTGTACCTTTAAATGCCACTCTGTATCTCTTCAGTTTCTGTTCAATTTCTATTACTTTCCCAGCTCTCAGCATGGTTCTAATATTCCATGTACTACCTACTCTCATTATGTTCTGTTTTCTTTTTCTTTTTCTTGTTCTATTGTTCATGTTAGTTATCTTTTTGAATTGCCTTATCGACTTTTTTGTTTCCGGATTTATACTTTGAGCTTCAGGCTGAGACGTTCCCTCCACTCTGCTCCGAGCACTTAGTTTTTTGTTGGGTATCGTGTTTTCACTGCTGACATCCGATTACCTTCTGTGCTTGCTTTTAGTTTCAGACATCCTTCTTTCTTATCCCATGTGTATGTTTTTTTCCCAATTGTATATCCTCTGGCAATCAACCTTTACTTTTTCTCCGTTTTTAATTTCCTCTCTGGCTACACTCCATATTTTATTCTGAATTTCTCTCTCTTGAAAGATCAAGTCGCTTTCTATGTGTGTTTTTGAGCCTTTTAGTTTGTTCTTGTTAGTAATTACCATCATTTTTTGCTTATAATCTTTCAGATTTACTACTACTACTCGATTTTCTTCCAATCTTCTCACCTTGAAAGCGTCTATCACATCTACTTGTGTTTGTATATCTCTATTTGGGAATTCTTTGACTTTGTTACGTGCGATTGGTCCAGTATTCGGGAAATTCTTAATGACTATGTTACACATTTTTCTCCCTTTTTCATTTTTTTCGGCTGGGTTTCAAGATTCTCTATTCTGTTCTTCTGTCTTTTATAGTTTTGCAAATTTTTCGATTTCACTTTTTAGTGCTCGTCTCTCCTCACTCCATCTTATTTCAGGAGCATCCAGTTTATCTTTTATAACTCTGACTTTCTTGTTGTTCTCCTTAATTTCTTGGTTAGTTTTCATAAAGCTCTTATTTACCGCACCTGTAAGGTCCATCAACATGTTCTTCAGTTCTTTCATCTCGTCCTGTTCTTTAGGACGTTCTTGTTTTGTGTTAGTTGGCGGGGACTTAACAGTTTTCTTACTTTTCTGGAACGCCTTTCTTTGTGAGTCAGATTCTTCTTCTTTTGCTCTTTTAGTGTATTCTGTGATGGATGGTTGAGGTTTAATCGTATTTCCTCTCCTGTCTCAATTTTGATCAATACAATGTCCAAATTTGATTGTTTTCTTTTATTGGCTATGTAGTCAAGTTTATCATGTTTCTATACGATTCATATGGTATCTATTCTTTCAGAGTTCATCATCTAGTTTATTGATTTGTTGTAGGAACATTGTGTTGGAAGGTGTTGTTGAGCTGGGTCTGCTGGTTTACAGCTTGAGCCATTTGGCTATAGGAGGTCTTCTTCTTCTTCTTCAGGTGCCTATCCGTTACCGGATGTTAGTGATCATAAACGGCCAAGATGACTTTTCTTGGGATGTAATTCATGGGGTGGTTTCCCGTTGCCTTCCCCATAGTCCACAGATCGATATTGGACTTTTGATCACAGCAGTGTATCTAGCGCCAGCAGGGTTCGAACCGCGACCTACCGCCTCGCAGCCGACCCGTGCAGGCTTTGCGCTATACTGCTGGTCCTATAGGAGGTAATATAGTAATATAGAGGAGTCTACTACTGTATTGGTTGTCATTTCGATTAAATTGTCGTGTTGTTGAGCTTCAGCTGGATCGACTTCTTTTAGATTGAGAAATTTACCCTTGCTTCTTTAACTTGTTATTTAATTTTTTCTAGACATCAGTCCTTGTGTTGTGCTAGTGTCACTTGCATTATTTTTGGTTTTTTAATTCTGTGTTTGTTCTGATAAGGAATTGAGAATATGTCAACCTATCTTTTTACTATTTGTGTTTCGATAAATTAATAGACTCTTTCTTTCTTGACTCTTTTATTTTCATTTTCCTCATACTGAAAAATGGATTTTTAATTAAGAATCCACGACGGTTTTAAAACCAATACGATCAAAAGTGGACATAATGTAACAAAATTTGATGCAATTATTACTACTGCAACTTACTGTATCAAAATTTGATATGATTATCTTAATCTCCACAGTAGCATAGAGTATCAACTAACCCTTAATTTCTAAGCTGCTAGCTTTTTTTATAAGCAGAGCTTATCGTAAGTATCACAACTAGAAAGTTAAAACAAAGAAAAATTAATAAAATTGATTCCAAATAGCTTCAAGACATAATTACGAAGAGTTGTTTTGTTAATACAAACTCGAGTCAGCGTAAAACGTTGTGCTGTATTTGCATGTTGTGCGATGAAATAAAGTGTTTACTCGGCATACCAAGACAAACATTGGAGGGAATTGGGCAGCTTATTAAATGTATCAATGATATCCAAAATCATATCAAGTTTTTTATTTTATTGAAGAATATTTAGTAATCATTTAGTTAAAAAAAATTTGTTTATTAATTTGTTATTTAGTTAATTAAATTTGTAAAATCTCATCTATTTTATACAAAACTTTGGTCAGAGCTTGGGTCGGTGATGAACCATATCTAAGCTTGTTTGCAAAGTTTTTTAATAACAACCATTTTATTTTAAGAAATTGTTCTATAGAGAAGTGGAGCCTTCGACTTGAAATATATTGCAAAGAAAATGACCAAGTATAGTAAACCAGGGTTGTTTTATAGTTGTAATTACACAAAATAAAATACAAAATTTGTGCAGAAAAATTCTTTTCCCTAAAGTTGATGTGATTTTTGATTCATTTATTTTTATTTATGCTTCTACTTATGGAGAATAAAAACACATTTAAGCACATACGATTTTATGATTAATTCCATTAAAAAAATTAAGATTGGAATTATCGTAAAATCTAAAAATTTGATTCCTGGTTGATAATAATTTACGCAAGAATGTAATGATAAGATATAATATGATTATATAGTACATAAAGCAGTAGGCACAGTTAAAATTGGTTAAATTAATTGACAAAAGTTTCCACCATGTTAAAACTTGTAGTTTTGTGTTGTGTTTTCGTGGTTTACATTTCAGGTGCGTTTAAAAATAATTTTTATTTTAATTTATACGGTTATGTCTGAAAATTAATTTTTTATTATTTTAGCTCACCAATGTTGGAAACCCCAGGATTGTAAATGGTACTAGAGCAAAACTCGGAGAAATTCCATATATAGTAAATAATTTAATTAAAAATTATATTTTACAAATTTAGAAGATACAATATTATTTTAGGTGTCCGTTCGCGAACGTCGTCAGCATCATTGTGGAGGAACAATTTTAGACAATAGGCATATTCTTACGGCTGCCCATTGTGTTATTTCATTGTATGTAAAAATAAATATGCCCAATTAAAAAATATTTATAACTTTTTCTATAGTGATCCCAAATTATTGAGAATTCAATATGGCGAGTTGAACATTTGGTCACTGGAAAATATAATCCCAGTCGAAAAAGTTTACCCACATGAAGAGTATGCACCATCGAAATGGTATGCTAATGATATTGCAGTTTTAAAAGTAACGTAGTTATTTCCATAATTAGATGGTTTCTTTATTTAAAAAACATTTAAGCTTGCTGAGGATATCCCTTACAGTAAATATGTACAACCAGTGAAGTTACCTTTGCAAGATGAAAAACCTCCAGGTGGTAATGTTGCAGTGGTGTCAGGATGGGGTCTAAATAAGGTAATTTATTGAACATTTTTTGTTAATACAAACTCTTGATTAATATTGCAGAGTGGTGGATCCATTCAAAATTTTTTGCAAAAGGCAAACATATTTTTATACACAGATGAACAATGCAAAATAGAACATGGATCACGAGTAGATTTTAGATACCATGTCTGTGCTGCAGTGCCAGAAGGTGGCAGAGGAGAATGCAATGTTAGTATTATAGTTTATTTCTCAGGCAATTTGAGTGCCACTCAAACAATTTTGTGAATTGTAGGGTGATTCTGGTGGTCCATTAATTTCCAATGAAAAGCAATGGGGTGTTGTCTCTTGGTCTATAAAACCATGCACCCTTAACGGTCCGTCTGTTTTTGCCCGTGTTCCAAGCTATATTAACTGGATCAAAACGAAACAACTTTTATAAACAATGTATTTGGTTAATTATTAATTGACTAAATTATAATAAAATAATATAAAAAAATGAAGTTTTTGTTTTTCAAAAAGTTTTCACTTTTATTTTAGAAAACAACTAAATGCTGTTATAGACCAGGGTCGTTCTTATAGTTATAATTAGTTGTAATTACACGAAATAAAATACAAAATTTCTTCTTTTCTTACAAAATTTACGTTTTGGACGTTATTCTAGCCTAACAACTCGTTGGTCTTTAAAAAGCATCTAACTTTTGAATTTATGCAGATGTGTTTATCGTTTTACTCATTTTTATTCAGGCAAAACGACGAGAATAAAAACATTTAAGCACATTCGAAATTGAAATTATTACAAAATCCTGATTCCCAATCGATAATAATAATTTACGCAAGAATGATAATGATAAGATATTATAAGGTTATAATATATAAGCAGTAGATTAAATTAATTGACAAAATTTTGCACGATGTTAAAACTTGTAATTTTATCTGTTTTCGTGGTTTACATTTCAGGTGCATTGAAAAATTTGTACATAATTTTTTATTTTATTCTGTTATGTCTGAAAATTAAATTTTGTTTATTATTTTAGCCCATCCAATTTTGGAAAGCCCAAAGATTGTAAATGGTACTAGGGCAAAACTCGGAGAAATTCCATATATAGTAAATAATTCAACAATTAACAGATTATGGCCCAGTTTTTCATGTTCCATGTGTCGTTTAATCTCTGAATTTCATAGAACATAAAAAACCGGACCTAAATCTTGCAAATCTAAAAGGATAAAACTTTATTTTAGGTGGCCATTCGCAAAGATGGCGAACAATATTGTGGAGGAACAATTTTAGACAATACGCATGTTCTTACAGCTGCGCATTGTGTATCTCATCTGTATGTGAAAATAAATATGCCCAATAAAAAAAATATATGTATAACTTTCGTTATAGTGATCCAAATATATTTAGTATTCAATATGGTGAGTTGGACACAAAATCAGTGGAAAATATAATCCCAGTTACAGAAATTTACTCACACGAGGAGTACGCACCATGGAACAATTACGTTAACGACATTGCAGTTTTGAAAGTAACGCAGTTATATTCGTAGGTAGATAAGTAATAGTTTCTTTATTTAAATAAAAACATTTAAGCTCTCTGAGGATATCCCATACAGTAAATATGTACAACCAGTGCAGTTACCTTTGCAAGATGAAAAACCTCCAGGTGGCAATGTCGCAATGGCATCGGGATGGGGTTTGGATATGGTATAAGTTAAAAACCTTTTTTTTTATAAATACAAACTTTCCTTTAATATTTCAGACTGGTGGAACCATTCAAAATTGTTTGCAAAAAGTAAACATACTTTTATACACAGATGAACAATGCAAAGTAGATCATGGATCACGAGTAGATTTTAGATACCATGTCTGCGCTGGAGTGCCAGGAGGTGGCAAAGGAGAATGCAATGTTAGTACCTATATTTTATTTTCCACGCATTTTTGGTAATACCAAATGTTAAACAAATTTTTCAATTTCAGGGCGATTCTGGTGGCCCATTAATTTCCAACGAAAAGCAATGGGGGTGTTATCTCTTGGTCTATAAGACCATGCACCCATGGTGGTCCAACTGTTTATGCTCGTGTTCCAAGCTATATTAACTGGATAAAAGAAAAACAACTTTTATAAATAATTTATTCGATAAATTAATTAATTGTCTCAATTATAATAAAATAATATGAAGAAAATGTAGTTTTATTTTTCAAAAAGTCTTTTTTTAGAAAATTTTTTGATTTAATTTAATTATTTAACATAAAGTTACCTTGGGCCAGCAGATAGATATTGTGTAACCAAAAATTATGCAATGAGAATAGAACCTGTGAGTCTTGGCACGAGAAATTAAAAATTTTTTATATGAAAAAAATTAGAGTTTTAATTATTTAATATAATAAGAATTGATCAATCAAAAAGAATCAAATATTAACTATCTAAGTATTTTAAAATTAAAAAATTTTAAGAAATAGCAGAGCCCAAATTTAAATTTGGAGAAATTCCAAAAATTAATTAAAACAAAAAAATTTTGGAAATTTTTAGAAATGCAAAAAAAGACAAACCTATAGTCGACCTGAATTATAAATTGAAAAGAGGTGATAGGCCAATGAAAATCTAACAAGTAGATACCTTTTTCACAATGTGTTTGATTGTTTGCGTTGGTAATGTGCTGTGAAAAAGGTATCTACTTGTTAGATTTTCATTGGCCTATCATCTCGACTATATTTTCTTTTCAATTAAAATTACTAGTTGACCGACAAAAGTAAAATTATTTACATAGTTTTGAGATTGCTCCTATTAATAATTAACAAGTTGATTTATTCCCACACACGTATCTTTTCGTAAAGTTTTCAAAATGAAGAGGCCGTTTTTGGGATGCAACGGTTATAAAAGTACAAATATTTAATAAAACTTTAATTTAAAAAAATAGGGGGCACCCGGGTTTGAACCGGGGACCTCTCGATCTGCAGTCGAATGCTCTACCACTGAGCTATACCCCCAGTGTACTTTCACTTTTGATCATAATGGAGTCACTTCTATAACGGTCTAACCAATTCTAATTTTATTTAAATTTGTTATTGTGCCAACTTTTATCTTCTACATAATATCTTACATTATACTATGTACATAAAATACATTTAAAAATACATTTAAAACTGCAAACAATGCATATGCAGCGGTATTACATTCGAAGCACTGCAAAAACAATAAAAAAAGTTTTCTAAGAAATTAAATTAAATTTTACAAAAACTTTGAGTCAGTTTATATTTATGAAGCTAATATATCACATACATAATTATACATGTTTCATAAAGATAATCAATTCTATATAATAACAAAAATGTATTCAACTTGGATTACCTACAATCAAATATTTCTTTTACCCAAAACAATATTCTATTTTGGTGACTGTTCGAATTCCGAGATCAGGATTTTTACTATTTTAAAGTGGGGTATGAAAGATGAGGTCTAATTATAAAATTTGCGGTCGGTTTCAAATTTTGGAAAAAACGCTTTAAAAATTGATTTGGAATGCAATCTTTTTATTGGCTCTTTTGAACTGTAACCCCGCCCACCGAAATTAATTATAGGTTGTGGAAACAGTAAATAATCCAGAATCTCGTTTTATAAAACGATAACGGTTTAATTAACTAATAAAAACATTAAATTTGTGATTGGACCACAAATTTCGGAAAAATTCACTTATTGTGTGAATCCGACTCAAAACGTAGTTACGTTTGTCAAAACCACTTGTAACGCCGCAGCGAAGCAGAGCTTTGCTGTCAAAACCACTTGTAACGCCCGCAGCATAGCAGAGCTTTGCTTTCAAAACATCCCCCCAAGACGATCCAACTTGAAAAATACATCTTTCGTACAATTTTCTATACATAACATTTAGTGCTGTCTGTCACCGGCAGTATTGCTGTTAATTATAAAAATTCAAGATCGGGGGGGGGGGGATTCTTAATTTTTCCTATAACGGCATAAAGGTATTACGCACTTTTTAATTCAAGTTCATACTATTTTAAACTTAAATAAACTACTTGGTATTGCAACGTTAAATTTGATCTGTACCAGGCCCGTATCCAGAATTTCATTTCGAGGGGGGCACTTGTAAAAATGTTCCAACTTAAAAATACCTTAACCTATTTATTTCAAAAATTCAAATTTTTTACTTCAAAACGAATATTTTTTAATATTTCAGGGAGGCAAGGGAAGCACATGCCCCCAAGTGAATGTTTTGCCTATCAACAGTGAGGCACTGGAGGGTGTTCCACACCCCCCAGACCCCCCGGTTTGTGCAGTTTATTTTTTTATCAGAAGTGAATTAAAGATGACAGCATAACCGATCTAAAAAAAAGAAATTATCCTAACAAGTCTAACAAGATTTAACAAGTCATACTCAAATAACTAATATCCCAATTAGCCTAAATTATAAACTAAAGTGTCAGAGACCGGGGTCTGGGGTGTGGAACACCCCCCAGGTATACTTAAACCGTGGTAGATATACTATTTGCAAACTTATGGTCTTCGATCAATAATAAAAGTTTTTAGCACAAGAAATATAAAGCAGTGACCGAAAATCTGGAGAGGGTTGGGGGAGGGGCAGTTTTAAAAATTAATTTGGAATGCAATTTTGTCATTGGCTCTTTTGAACTATAACCTCTCCCACCGAAATTAAAATAGGTTGTGGGGACAGCAAAGATACCAGAATCTCGTTTTTTAAACAAATTATGAAGGATGAGGGTCTAATTAACTAATAAAAAAATTAAATTTGTAATCGGACAACAAATTTCGGAAAAAATTCACTTTTTGTGTGAATTCCACTCATGACGTAGTTGCGTTTGTCAAAACCCACTTTTCGCACGTTTTGATAAGCGCTTTACTTACTAAAAACATCTCCCAAGGCGATATACTCGGGTCGGCACACGAAGTGTTACCAATTAAAAATGCTGTAATTTTGTCAATTTTGATTTTTTTTTTATTTAAAACCTTCAGTATATTCTAAAAACATTTCAAATTAAAAAAATTATATGTTATTGTTCGATGTGTCCACCTTTAGCGCGGATAATAGCACCGAGTCTGTCCGTGAAGGCTTCACACGCTGCACGAATAGGTCAGATGGTACATATTTTGTCCCATTCTTATCAAAGAGAAATCTTTAAGGTGCCGACGATGTCGATCGATGTGCTGTCGATGTTACTGTTTTTAGTTTAATACACAAACATTTTGTTCACATGTAAATGTCGTACATCATTAGCAATGGCTGTTTGCGATTATCCAGTCAAATACAAAGCAATAACACTGTTGCGTTTGAATTTAATTTTGATAACTTTTTTATACTGCAACGTAAAGCGATATGACGCATATCAAAACATGAGCGCGCTGTCATTGCCGTTTGGTTGCTGCAGCAGCGCGAAGTTGGTAACACTTTGAGCGCCGACCCGTAGATATATTATACTACAGTCCAGGATAACCAAGAGTTGAAGGAACCAGAATATTTTTTTTGCTTATGAAAGTTTTTCACTTAACCAGGATAAATAGATTGTAAATAAAATTTTAGGTTAAAAGGATATTCCATAACCGAAGTAACATAGTTGACATTGTCATTAATTTATTGCAGGTACACACAGCTTGACCAGTCAATAGCGATCGAGTTGTTGAATAACTCTTTTGCATTAATTAGGTTGAGATTTCTGCAGGTCGAGAATTTAAGGCTGGAATCATTATCGAGGATGTCATGCACCAGATTGCTGTCAGATAAGGCAGACATGTCAAAATAGCTTACCTTGGAAAAGGTTATATTGTCACTTAGGCCTATGAGGGCCTAAGAACTAAGAAGGGCCTAAGAGCCCATATATGAGAGAAACTGAGTGATCAATGATTTGATGACGGAAGGGGAAGAGGGCAGCAACCAACTCTTCGAAACAGTTATAATATGCAGCTTCCTGTTGGTTGCCACTGAAACAAAACCATCAAAATTTCCTTTTATTGCTAACTAGCAAGTTAAACGACCTCTAAAACTTTCACCTTTCTGCGAAAAGTATTATTGGTGAAAATTTCATTTTAAAATCTCTTTTGAAACTTTTAAAATTCAACGCACTTTGCGTCCGTGCGTGTTGCCGGTTATTATAGGACTGAACTTTTCCAAAATGTTGTACCATCAAAGTAATTATTTTACCAAAACATTAAATTTAAAAATATTAAACGTTACATAAATTGATGTGTATGAATTCTTTAAATTAATTGCGGTATTTTTTGTGAAATAAAATGAGTGCAATAATTATGTTTGTTACCAATTTGATCACAATCAATTTATCTTTTGATTAAGTATTGAGTATCACATATGCTTACGTGCCTAAAATTTTGAAAAAAAAAACAATTCCAAATCTTGTACTCTTTAATTTACTGATAAGAATTTAATTACTATATATACAGGAAAATGCATTGTAATACCACCGATTAATTTTATATTTATTATACAATGTTGAAGTATACAATCTTGTGTATTTTGATTTCATACGCCATTGGTAATTTATTTATTTAATTTTATTATTTCTATAAATTTACTGTACATTTCCGTTACATCAGCTCATCCTGCTTTAGATAGCAGTAGAATTGTGAATGGAACAGATGCCAAATTAGGGGAAATTCCATACATCGTAAGTGTTTTCAATGTTTTCTGAAGGAAATAAACAAATTATTTTGAATAATTAGATTTCCCTGCGCAACTATGGAAGTCATTTATGTGGTGGATCCATTTTAGATAAAAGACACATTTTAACTGCTGCACATTGCGTATATGACATGTAATTATGACAAAAATAATAAAATTTTATTAAAGTATAATAATGAAACTTATCAGGACAGCAAATTCTTTAACTGTTCAATATGGGATTATTACTACTAACTCAAACTTAAATGTAATTCAAGTGACAGATATTTTTACCCACAATGGGTTTAATCCATCCACGGGTACTGCCGATGATGTAGCTGTTTTAAAGGTAAATGAAACTTGAAGTAATAATAGTGGTTAATCATTATTTGAATATTTCAGTTAGCTGAAGATATAATTTTTGACGATAATACAGCTGTTGCTGTTTTACCCGAACAAGATGAAGAACTTCCAGGAGGAGAGTGGGCTGTATTAGCTGGATGGGGTCTTAACAAAGTTGGTATTTGCTAATGTCTACAAGTTTACTTTACATTATTGTTTTAGAGTGGTGGAACTGTACAAAAAGATTTAAAACGTGTTGATATTCTGATATACACTGATGATGACTGCTCTAATGCTCATGGATCCAGCGTCGATAGTAGGTACCACGTATGCGCTGGAATTCCAGAAGGTGGAAAAGGACAATGCAATGTAAGTACCTGTCACTTCTAATCTGAAACAAAAATAATTAATAGATAACTGATTTCAGGGGGATTCTGGTGGACCATTAGTGGCTAATGGAAAGCAATGGGGAGTCGTTTCTTGGTCTATAAAACCATGTGGAATTAAAGGCTATCCAGGAGTTTTTGCTCGAGTATCAAGTTACATTGATTGGATAAAATCGAAACAGGAGTTGTAAATAATAACAGATATTACTAAATAAAAATTAAAAATTAAAAAGTATTTTGATTTCCACCTACCCAGCCTCTTCGGCAAGCATTCCCTTATCCGCCACCTGAGAACTTGCCTTCTAGGAGTTTCAACCTCTCCCGAGGGTTTAAACTAACCTAGTTAAACCCAAATTAGGAAACACAAGCAAAACTGAAAATAACCGTCGATTTAATTTAAAATAATTTCTTTTGAAAAACTTTCCTTTATCCCTGCACTCTTCAAGTTAACCTAAATTAATTCAAGTGTTTAACCTTCAAAATATAGAATACGGAAGAAATACCATTTGAATATATCATCATCATCAACAGCTATATCATCCATCGTCGGATATAAGCCTCCCCGTATTCGTCCATTGCTGTCTGTCCCCGCTTTCTGCATCCAGTTCTTTCCTGCATATCTTTTCACGTCATCTGTCCACCTTGTCTGGGGTCGTCCTACACTTCTTTTTTCCCCGGATTCCCAAACCTTTTAAAAAATCCCTTTTGCAAATGAATTTTTCCCCCAAAAAAAATTTTTTAAATTTTCCCCTTTTTTTTTAAAAAAATTTTTAAAATTTGGGGAAAAATTTTTTTTTTTTGGGGGGGCCCCTTTTTTTTTTTGGGTTTTTTTGGGGAAAAAAATTGGTTTTTTAAAAAACCCCAAAAGGGTTTTTTGGGAGAAAAAAGGTTTTTCCCTTAAAAAACCCCCCAAAATTTTTCCCAAATTTTTAAAAAATTTTTAAAATTTAAAAGGGGGTTTTTTAAAAAATTTTAATTTTTTGGTTTTTTTTTTCCCTTTTTTTTTTCCCCAATTTTAAAAAAAGGTAAAAAATTTTTAAAAAAATTTCCCAAATTTAGGAAAAAAATTAAAAAAAAATTTTCCCAAAAATTTCCCAAAAAAAAATTGAAAAAAATTTTAAAAAAAAAATTAAAAAAATTTTTTAAAAAACCCAATTTAAAAATTTTTTGGGTTTTTTAAAACCAATTTGGGGAAAAGGGTTTTTTAAAAATTAAATTTTTTAAAAGAAATTTTAAAAAATTTAAAATTTGAACCAAAAAAATTTTAAAAAAAAAATTTTTTTTTGGGAAAAAAATTTTTTCCCCAAAATTTTTTTTTTTTTAAAAAAACCCAAAAAAAAAAATTTTTTAAAAAAAAAATTTTTTTTAAAAAAGTTAAATTTTTTTTGGAAAAAAAGGGGTTTCCCAAAAAAATTTTTTTGGGTTTAATTTTTTTAAAAAAAAAAAAAATTTAAATTTTTTTTTTTTTTCCCCAAAAAAATTTTTAAAAAAATTTTAAATTCTTTTAAAAAAAAAATTTTTAAAATGGAAAATTTTAAAAAACCAATTGGGGGGGGAAAAAAAAAAACCCCTTTTTTTTTTTATTTTTTTCCCCCCGGGGGGAAAACCCTTTTTAAAAAAAATTTTTTTTGGGGGTTTTAAAAAAAGAAAAAAGGGGTTTTTTTGGGTTTTTGGGGTTAAAAAGGGGGAATGGGGAATTTTGGGTTAAAAATTTTTTTTTTTTTTTTTTTAAATTTTTTTTAAAAAAAAAAATTTTTTCCTTTTTTTTTAAAAAAAAAATTTTTTAAAAAAAAAGGGGGTTTTTAAAAGTTATAAAAAAAAATTACCCTTTTAAAAATTTTAAAAAAAATTTTTTTTTTTGGGGGGGTTTTTGGGGGAAAAAAAAATTTTTTTTTGGTTTTTTTAAAAAATTTTTTCCCCAAAAAAAAAAAATTTTTCTTTTAAAAAATTTTTAAATTAAAAAATTTAAATTTTAAAATTTTTTTTTTGGGGTTTTAAAAAATTTTTTTTTAAAAAAAAAAATTTTTTTTTAAAAATTTTTAGAAAACCTTTTTTTTAAAAAAAAAAAAAAAAAAAAAATTTTTTTTTTAAAATTTAAAAAAAAAATTAAAAAAGGGTTTTTTTCCCAAAAAAAAATTTTTAAAAAATTTTTGGGGGCCCAAAAAAAAAAGGGAAAAAAAAAACCCAAATTTTTTTCCCCAAAAATTTTTTTAAAAAATTTTTTTTGAAAATTTTTTTTTTTTTTTTTTTTTTATTATTTTTCCCAAAAAAAAAGGGGAAAAATTTTTTTTAAAAAAAAAAAAAAAAACCTTTTTTTAAAAAAAATTTTTTTCCCCCAAACCAAATTTAAAAAAAAGTTTAAAAAAAAAAAAAAAATTTTTAAAAAAAAAAAAAACCAAAAGGTTTTTAAAATTTTTTTTAAAAAAATTTCAAAGGGAAATTTTTTTAAAAAACCCCTTTTTTAAAAAAAGGGGGAAAAAAAATTTTTTTTTTAAAAGGCAAATTTTTTTTAAAATTTTTTTGGGGGGTTTTCCCATAAAAAAGGGGGTTTTTTGGTTTAAATTTTAAAAACCCCCGGGGGGGTTTTTTAAAAAAAAAAAAATTTTTGGGGGGAAAAAACCCCCCCGGGAAAAACCCTTTAATTAAAAAAAAATTTTTTAAAAAAAGGATTTAAAAAAAAAAAAAAAAACCCCCTTTTTTTTTTTTTCCCAAATAAAATTTTTTTTTTTTTTTTTAAAAAAAAAGGGTTTTTTCCCCCCTTTTTGGGTTTCCCCAAAAAAGGCCCCTTTAAAAAAATTTTTTTTCCCCGGGGGGGTTTTTTTTTTTAAAATTTTTTTTTAAAAAAAAGGGGGGGTTTTTTTTTTGGGGGGCCCCCCTTTTGGGGGGGAAAAAGGCCCCCCGGGGGCCCCCCCTTTTCCCGGGGGGGAAAAAGGGTTTCCCCCCCCTTTTTTTTTTGGGGAAAAGGGGTTTTAAAGGGGGGGGAAAAAAAAAAAAAAATTTTTAAAAAGGGGGGAAAAAAAACCCCCCCCCCCCAAAAAAAAAAACCCAAAACCCCCCTTTTTTTTTAAAAAAAAAAAAAAGGGGTTTTTTTCCCCAAACCCTTTTAAAAAAAATTTAAAAATTTTTTTTTTTTTTAAAAAAAAACCCAAAAGGGGGAAAAACCTTTTTTGGGAAAAAAAATTTTTTTAAAAAAAAATTTTTTTTCGCAAAAAAATTTAATTTTTTCCCAAAAATTTTTTTTTTTCCCCTTTTTTTTAAAAAAAATTTCCTTTTTTTGGGGGAAATGTTTAAATTTTAAAGGGGTTTTAAAAATTGGTTTTAAAAAAGGGGCCCCCCGGGGGGAAGGGGGGGGGAAAAAAATTTTATTTTATTTCCTTTTTTGGGGGTTTT